>VXCM01001185.1:0-32673 GCA_014773175.1 Lucifuga dentata | reverse complement strand
GTGTGTGTGTGTGTGTGTGTGTGTGTGTGTGTGTGTGTGTGTGTGTGTGTATGTGTGTGTGAGCCTCTACAACTGTCCCACCTTTGTTTCTTGGAGACTCAAATCGTAATGTATCAAACAGGAAATAGAAAGGTTTATTATTACTTTTAACATAGTTTGTTTTCACATACTGTTGTCATGGTGACATGGTGTCTAATGGCTCCTGGATAATCATCTGATTCTTATTATAACCTACTCATTTGGTCACTAACTTTATTATTCCGGAACCCAGTACTAACTGTCTTAGCTATTTTATTTCTTATCATAAGATTAACCTTTGGATTTGTTTGAGACTGTAACACTTTAAGCACAATTCTTATCAACCAGCAAACCTCATTTTCAGGTTTAAAAGTTGTGTTCCATATAACAAGCAGGTGTGGAAAGAGTAATAAAATATCTTAAAAAGTAAAAATGCTTGTGTAAAAATTTACTTAAATAAAAGTTAAAAGAAGTATTTTCTTTCAAATGTACTCTAATAAAAAGTACTGATTTACATTGATACAAAAAACTGAAAAATACAAACATTTTAAACAATTTAGCTGCAATGCTCTCAGAGTAAAGACTTAGCATTGACTTTGCTATGTTTTTAAAACATGTTGAGCCTTCTAATATTAATTAATATTAGTCTATATTTGGAAGAAAAAAGAATTACAGTCAACTTAAACATGAGAGAAACATTTAATAAAAATTCCACACTGAAACTGTCCATCGTACACATGCTAACGCTAAGGTCAATTAACACATGCTAACGCTAAGGTAAATTAACACATGCTAACACTAAAGAAGTGAAAGCATATTATTTTGGACATAGATGTCAGCAAAACCAGTGATTAGTATGAATAATTAACAGGATAAAGTTAGCTAACAGGTTTGATGCTGAGTTCTGATTAGCTGCTAACTCCATGTTTTTCAGCAAGCAAAGTTAGCACCACATGCTGTAGCTGTGCTTTTGTTTTCTTTATAAAGCTAAACTGGTTGCTTAAATGTGGCAGCAATTGTTTCTAATTTGTGGGTTTTCTGATCCTCTGAGCTCGTTTCTTTAGCATCGTGGCTAAGGTTGCCGCTGCAGTTCCTCTACGCTTTTTTACATCTCTGAGGGTTTTTTTTGTTTGTTTTTACTCTATAACTGATGCCAATTACAATGAACTGAAATACAATACTTGTAAGTAAAATTACTTAAGTAAAAGTAAATTACTTTTTTTGAAAGTTATCCAAAAAATGTATACAAGTACAAAAAACCCCTCAAAAAACTTTCTTACAGTAATGAGAATAAACGTAATTCTTTACTTCCCATCCCTAATAACAAGGTATGATTATGAACTTCAAGTGTAGCTGATGTCTGCAGCAATGTGCTGATGTGACCCTTCTGTTCACCTGTGATGTACTTTGAAATCAAGCTCCTCATGGGCATCGTGGTACAAAAGAAAACCAAAAACTAAATGTGACTTCCACCAATTGTGCTCAATTCTATAAACTTCTTTTTTTGAGAATTTCCAAAAGTTTAATCCAGGTTCTGGAGCTCAATCAAAAGACATAGTGACAGACAAATGTGTGATTGGTTGATTGCAGCCATGTTTTTTGGACAACACCTAAATCATATCTGGAAATATTCTGGCTTTTACAAGTATGAATTATACAAATTTTACAGTAAATCTGACTCACGAACACTGAGTTATAGGAGTTTATATTTATTATGTTGCTCAACCAAATAACATCAAATTTGGCAGGATCACTCAGAGTTGATATGAACATATGTCACCACTTGTTTTCTGTAACTTGGTGCTGGAGAGGCAGCATCCAGGTGACTATCAGAGGTTTTTTTTTTTTTTTNGGGTTTTTTTTTTTTTTTAGAACACATGGACCTAGAGCTCCCCGTGGGTACAAAATTTTGGATCAGTCTGAAACAGACTTGTAAAAGCCTACCCAAATCTGATGTGGAATAATTAATTTTCATAAAAAGAGACCTCAAAAGGGACCTGAAGAAGAGTGTCTGACCTGATCTAAAATGAGGTTGGCCCAAACAGATGCAGATAGAGAACAGCAACACTGGCAGCAACAGCAGCAGGATTCACCTCCAGTTAAACTAGAGCAGCAGCGGCCAAAAAGAAAACCAATCTCCGTCTCGCCTCAAAAATCCCATTTTCTCCTATGATGATTACTACATATACTTGAGTATAAGCCGATCTCGTGTTTAAGCCGACCCCCCAATTTTGACCTGCAAATTTAGATTTTTAAAGAAACCTGTATGTAAGCCAACCCTCTGATGTTGTTCCATCAATTTATTTGTTTAGCAAATTACCTGTTTTCCTGAGTATTGTCATAGTNATGTTGTTCCATCAATTTATTTGTTTAGCAAATTACCTGTTTTCCTGAGTATTGTCATAGTATTCCTATAATTTTCTGAAAATAATCCATGTACAGGTTGTGGTGGCTGTATTAAAACTTCACTGCTTTAACAGGGCTTCTCTTCCTGATGCACACCGGAATAATAACATCACACTCTTATTTTTTTTGTAAATTATTTATTTTCAAATTCAAAATAACAAAACATGATGTGAGGTGAGGTCAGAAACTATATTGCTGCCCCATTCCTCATAAACACTGATCAGCCTCCAGCTGAGCATCTATAAATAGACTCCTCATCTTCATGGAGCCGCGGTGCTGCGATCAGCTGCTTCACGGAACTGGCGATGATCAATCAGTTAAGATATAAATATTCAAAAATAATAACTTATTTGATTTCACTTTTCCCAAATTAAATATTTTAAACATTTGATAATTAACCAACAAATGGCTCTAACACCGGTAATCATGATATTTATTTCAGCAGCTGATTACCATAACTGACCAATCACAGCAGAGCTTACTGGCCACAGCAAAATGTGTTGGATAAGATGTTTAGTCAGGAAATATCTTATTCTAAGGTATGATTTAAACTGTTTTCCATGGGTAGTGGTAATGAGTAGTATTTCCACCCCTGGANTATTCTAAGGTATGATTTAAACTGTTTTCCATGGGTAGTGGTAATGAGTAGTATTTCCACCCCTGGAAATTCTGTTCTCTGGGATCTGATTTGAATTTCTGGTGTATAAGCCAACCCCCTGATTTGTGTTGTGAAATTTGGTAAAGAAAAAAAAAAACAAAAACAAAAAAAAAACTCGGCTTATACTCAAGTATATATGGTATGATGCATCATGTGATCAGAGCTGATAGGGATATTCTGATCCAATCCGCTCAGGTATAAGACATATTGACATGCAGACCTGAAGCAGTATTGCCAAAGCGGACCGGATCAGGGGTTGGGCCTCAGTTCCTAGGAAAAGAATGGACTCATGAAGATCTGTACTATGTACAACGTGTGACACATTGATGAGAGCCTCAAGATTCAATCATACAGCATATGAGCAGAATAAAAAGCCAAAACGCTGAGCTGAAAGAGGCTAAAAATCTGTGAGGAGCTGCAGAGTTTGGTGATCATTTTATTTGCTTTTGGTATTAAGAGTGACTCTTTCACATTATCATTTCAGTCTATGTTAATTGTTAATACCAAAAACTTTTATTAGTCACACCTGACAATGNACACACACACAAACACATGCACACACCCCACACCACTGAAAGTTCCTCCCCCTTATAAGTTAAGATGTCCTGATATTTGAAGCTCCAGTGTAATCTAATTTAAATATAAATAACATTTTCTTCAACAAAAATAACTTTAAGTCACATTTTCTCTTTCATTGCAAATATTATGTGAACGAATAAATGCATATGTCTGTGTGTGAGCGAGAGAGAGCACTGGAAAATTGATCATTGTGTACTTTGAAGTCTGAGTCTACTGGTGAAAATGATACTGATGTTTCAGTTTTGCACAAACAACAGACAAAAGCAAAGACACACACGAGGAAACACACATTTAGTGTACACTTTGCAAATTTTTGATGTTGACAGCTAGTCAAACAAGGAAGAAAATAAAGATGAGGTTTGTTCTTTGTCTCTTCTTGTTTCACTGTGTCTCTGACACACACACAAACACACACACGTGCACATACACGCACACACTTTATTCAAAATTTCTTACAGTAGAATCTGATTGACCTCAGAGACAGATCAGTGCACTATGCCATTCAGGCACATGGACACACCTGAATGTGTGTGTTCGCAGTGTATCTTTTTTTGTGAGTGCAGCAGTGCAGAGGTTAGCGGGTTGTGTGTGTGTGTGTATCTGTGTGTGTATGTATACAGAGGATGGGGTGCTCCAGAGGTTGATATAGTGTATAATCCACTCCAGATGTGCAACATTAGTTGGTGAACCACTGTCACCTCTCATGCCGTGCTGGCTGATGTGTGTTTCTCTCTCTCTCTCTCTCTCTCTCTCTCTCTCTCTGTGTGTGTGTGTGTGTGTGTGTGTGTGTGTNGAGAGAGAGAGAGAGAGAGAGAGAGAGAGAGAGAGAGAGAGAGAGAGAGAGAGAGAAACTCTGAGATAAGACTTTTTCTTTTTTTCTGTTTAACCTGAAAAATTGACATTTGTAGATAAATTTAACATACGTGCGTTACATAAAGTGCATGTTAAGTTAGAGTGTATGGATGCACATATAATTCATTTGTTTCAGTTTATTATCTGTGTGTTAAAATAGGGTTAGGACGGCCTTTCATAGTATGGCAGTGGACAACGTCATAGAAAAATAAATTATTGAGCACGTCAGCTGCCTTACCATTCCCAGGGAAAAACACTGTTGACCAGTGAGGCTAAAACTAACATGATCTCATGGGATCTACTACCTACATGATGGTTTTTAACAGAACATCCTGCGCTATATGCTAATGCTAACAGAGGTAGAATGTTGGTTTCTTCAGGCCTCCAACATGCACTGGGGCAGTTTGCAGCTGAGTGTGAAGTGACTCGAATGATGCTGCGTTCGCTGTAAACGTGGAATTTGAAATTTTCTGACTTCCAACTGGGAAACAATCAAATAAAACGCTCCTTCAACTCAGAATTCTGACTCAGAAAGTCTGACAAGCTTTCCCAATCCCAAGTTCAGTATTGAGGTTATTTCAACATGGCTTCTTGCAATGTAAAACAGTAATTTCTGTATTTATAAATGAGAGTTTAGTAGCATTTTCTGTAAATCAATCAGCATGTAGACACAGTTAAACATATAACCAAACAATGCAGGTGCTATTCTGAAAAGGCAAATAGCTCATAAATGTTAAAACGTAGCTTCTTTTGGTATGACAAAGACAAGAAAAGCTTTCATAGAGATCTCCCATTTTTGTTTAGCTCAAACATGCGGTGGTCGTAAATTACGTGATTCCAAGTTATGACTTCGCAGTTCCAAGGTACAATGAATGCAGCATGAATATCAACGCCTCCAAACTGAGGTCATGGTGCTCTGCTGGGAAAACAGTGGATTGTTCTCTCCAGGTGGGGAATGAGCTTATGCCCTAAGTAAAAGAGTTCAAGTATCTTGGGGTCTTGTTCATCATGAGGGTAGGATGAAGTGTGAGGTTGATAGGCAGATTGACGCGACGTCTGCAATGATGTTGAGCTGTGACTAACTAAGCTTGAAGGTGAAATTCTCCATCTACAATCAAGCCCTCACCTATGGTCATGAACTCTGGGTCATGACTGGGAGAATGAGATCATGGATACAAGCAGCCAAAATGAGTTTCCTCACTAGGGTGTCTGGACTCGGCCTCAGGGACAGCATGAGGAGCTCAGACATCAGAGGGTGCTCAGAGTTGAACCACTGTTCCTTCATGTTGAGGTATTTCAGCCATAATCTGGATGCCCGCTGGACTGGAAGTCCTTCTGGGTCCAAAGGTATGGACCCGACCCAAACCAGGCCTGTGGAAAACTTATCAGAACCTGAGGTGTGTAAATTCAAAAAAAAAAAAAAAAAAAAAAGACCTGATATGAGGACAGTCAGACCTGACCTGAAGCAGACCAAGGATAATTAGATCCAGCCCAAAATATGACCAACCTGAGCAGAACAAAGAGAAAACACCACTGATGCACCACCAATTCATAGTTTTCAGTCACATGACTGGTGCAGAGACCTGGAGAGTAAAACAGCGTTCCAACATGGCAGCCAACACTGGACACTCTGTAGACCTGCAGCACAGGCCTGTCAACTTTCCATCTGTTTCAAGCCACAAATATTTAGCTCACCTTTCAAAAGAAGAAAAACAAAGATATGCAAACAAACTGCAAGTTTTGGGCACTTACGATCCATGTACAGCACCCACCGCAGTGTTTCAATCACTAAAAACAGGAAAGTCCCTGTCAGAGCTCCAATTTGGTGATGTGTACATGTATCTTATGGAGAATTCCTTACACTGCCGCCAGGATGAAAACTACAAAAGTACAGACAGTTCTATGTATTTTAGATCTGGATGGTCAATAATGCTGCCATTTGGGAAGTGAAGGACAAGAAATTATTCATTGTCAAAGCAAAGGTGAGTACTAATTAGCTAACGTTAGTAGCTACCTAACGATCCCAGGTGTTGTTAGTTTCAGGGTCACTGTAGTCAGCGTTTTAGGGCAGTAATATTTTGGTTAGGTTAACACAATATCTTATATGACATATGACATGTTCATTGCAAAGACTCGTGTACTTTGATGGTTGCCATTCTTTGTCCTCCCCAGGGACAAAGGCACGTCTAATAGCACAAATCCACAATCTCCTCCTCTCTGGGTTTTCTTTCTCAGAAGGGATTCTGTAGAAGCACAACCCAGGCTTGTCTCCTCGTCGGTTAGCGTCCGATTGAACAACTGTCTAGCATTTTGTCTAAACAAACAACAAACATGGTAAAAAATAACTGGCGGGCAGTGTAAGAAAGCCTTGTTTTGCCCTCCAGGTGGGCGTTTCCATAAGGCTGTGATGTCACGTGAAAACTATGAATTAAAAGCCGTGTCTGAATGCCTCAATTTTTCCTGCACTTGAGTCCACGTTTGCTGTCTCCCCTCAAAAAGCAAATTTTTTCCCTGCTATGATTACGATGCACCACATGATCAGGACTGATAGGGAATCTGCATGGGTATAAGACATATTGGCACACAGATCCAGAGCGATAGCATGGGACCCAGCCAGACTCGGGTCTCGGGTCGAGTCTCAACCAAGTGGAGACTGGATGTGGCTAGGGAGAGGGGTATCTGGGCTACAAAAATGGATGGATGGATTCATTGCTTAGAGTCTCCCTTTCATGGATCCCTGTTTAGAGTACATGAGTACATTGCATGGAAAAAGATTTGGTGAACAATATTTGGAGAATTTTATCATTTCAAAGGAACATTCTCATCACCTATTAGGAATGTTAGAGGAACGTTCTGGGAACTAAAGGCAGGATGGTTACTTCATCAAACCCAGCCGGCAGGGTCTGACCTCAGGTGAGTTTATGCATTAGCTGCTGGCTTCTTCATCCTGCACAGTTATGGCAGATATGAAGATTGAAAACATCTTAGTCTGAGGTCAAAGCTGATGAATGTTTTCATATTTGCATGACGTTACCCTTCATTTGTATTCTGCAGTCTGAAGCCGCAGGGAGGACAACTCATGGCTGAAAAATGTCCAGCAAAGGCATGAGGAGGAAACAACAATAGTGAGTTTTTTGATAACATGTCAGCTTTTAGGAAAGACTAATGCTCACAGGTCTTGACTCAAATGTTCGAGATCCTATCAATGTACTGCATGATTTATGTTTTTTGTTCATTTTTACATTTGCTCAGTATTATTTATTCTGGCAAACCTATGAGAAAACCATAGCTACATTCCACGAAAAACAACAAAACAAACACTTTTGTGTTTCCCTTCTACCAAGAGAAAACTGGTGTTTTTGCACATTTGAGCCCTTCAAATCTTGTATTCTTTACATTACTGTGTTACTATAACATTTCCCAAAACATATAGTACAATAGCACTGGAGATTTATTTTATTTCCTTCCAAGCAGTTTTCATTCATTTTGTTTGCTTAATTTTCAGCATTTGCATAGACTTGAAACATACCATACTTATAACCCTCATAGTTAAAGTCATGCAGTATTACTTTTCATTGAGTTTGGCTTTCATTTGCCACCAAGAGATTAACATAGAAAATTCAGCGATTAAAAACCACCTGGCCTTACAAACGCTACACGTTCTCAGTAACAGATCATGATTTGGTGCAAATTAGGTTTTCATCGTAACAATCTATGTCCAGACAAGTCTGCACTTTCGAAGAAAATGTTAGTGTTTGGATTCTCTTTAAAAAGTTGAATTATTAAGTTATATGTGAAGCTACTTAATAATGCTAACAATTGATTCTGGTGCTAATCTGAAGTGTTCATTTTAAAGGACCAGACCATCCCTTTTGCATGTTTGAGCCTGATATATTCAATTTTCATACATGTTGCGTTACTGACAATTATTTTCCAAAGGATAAAACTGTATTTCAGCTTTCCTGATATTTTGCAAAATCTCTTAATCTTTCAAAATCAAATATTCAAGTGATACACCCACCTTAAAAAATCAATGTTTTGTCTGCTAATAGTTATGCAGCCTTATGAAGTCACGGTCATTTAAATTTTTCCATAAATGTCCCATAATAGGGACTATATTCCCTGGTGGAGACATACATTCACTCTGCACTTTTTATTGCACTTAAATGCTTAAATTATGAAACTTAAAAAAAAAAAAAACCTTGATTACACGTTTTGTTCGCAATGATGGATTACCTATCCCAAGAATGTTTCAAGTATCAACAAGTTGATTTTAATAGCGTACTAGAATGAACTGAAACCAATGGCGGTCTGGAAGGTAGGAAAAACATTTTTAATTCACCATTCCAGTAGTATGCTTTGGGAAATGATTATCAGTAACACCACGTGTATGAAAATTGAACATATTAGGCTCAAACATGCAAAGTGGGTGGTATGGTCCTTTTTCCCTTTTCTCACCCAAAATCACAGTGCTGCAGCCCTCCAGATCTGAAAATGAGGCAAGACAAACCATGACATTTCCGTGTACTCCACACTCCTTCGGTACATATCTATGTCACTTTGATTTGGCCATGCCTCTCTTTCAAAATATATAAAAACAAGAGGCGGGGCAAGGTGACCCAGCCCCTTTTTTTTCAGTGTTTGAAGGCTTTTNTTTTTTTTTTTTTTTTTAATTATTATTATTATAATGAAGGAGATGTGGTCAAGCTAAGGGGGTTAAGTTGGTCTTTAAGCATGTTGTGGCAGGGTGTTGCTAAAATGACTTTTATGTCTTTAGGAGGTGGTTGCTATTTAGATGCATACTTTTTTTGTGTGGTTTTCAGATAGGTTTTTAATGTTGGTTGTATATTGTTTGATGTTCTGGGTGGTTGTGTATGGGTAGTCATTGTTATCCTGTCTGAGGTACTTACTATGGAGTTTCTAGCTGGTTGCTCACTTTTAGATTTGCATTCTGGATGATTGCTGGTGTGTTGGTAGTTGGTTTGTAGGCTGTTCAGAGCAGTTGCGTGTGGTTGTTTTGGTGTTTGAAACTAGGGTGTTGTAAGTAGTTATGTATGTTAGTAGTTGTTATGTATTCTGTGTGGTTTCTAGGCTCTTTGTAGGTTGTTGCTATGGCATTTAAACCTTGCTAGGATATTTTTAATTGGTTTATCTAGCATTCAGGGCAGCTGTTTTGGAGTTTGGAGTGATTGTTAGTGTTTATACAATAGGTGGTTACAAGGGGGTTGCCTGGATGATCATCTATATTCTGGGGCTGCCAAGAATAATACAAATAATGGATTTTAATCAGTGTGCATTGCAAAAGGCAAAGTTTATATGTGCACTTTCACACATTTGTAATTGCACATATTGAAATGTTCAAAATCAGAATATTTAATTTTGCAAGTCTCTAGGTTTTTCACCTCTGAAACCTTATATTTCAAACCCTGAGACACACACACATACACACACACACACACACACACACAAACTCTCATAAGGTCTGATCTGCCCCAAACCCTCAGCTCATGTTACAACTGTCTGTTTCAATCTCAGCCCTTAAATATTTTCCACTTTAACCTCTCAGTTATGAAAACTCTTTAGCTTGACTGTCAGTTCCAGAAATGTGAGTAAATCAAAATCATAAAAGAAGAACCAGGGTGATCCTAAAAGTAGAAAGCCTAGCCTTCATACTAAAAGCAACAGGGTTCTCATGTTATTTTTACTTCCATTGTGACAAGAAAACTGCTGTATGTTTTATAACTGCTGGATGTTAATTTCTATAATGTGAATTAAGAGAATAATCTCGGTATAAAATGCTTCAGAACAGAGCGAATAACAAAGTAAGTCAACAATATACAACATACTTTATTTCACAACATATTCTTTACATGATACAAAAATATTGATCACAGTGTATTTTCATGGAAAAGATTGAAATTGCAAGAGGTTGAAAAAAACACTTAATAAATTATATATAATCAATATCTGACATAAGAATAATAAGATATAATTAATACAAAACCCCCCAAATACTTTAAAACATATTATTTAGACAATATTTTAAAACAGCTGTGAAGCATTGACTCTCATCTCTCTCAGTCTTTACTTCCATTCCTGGGCTCTGATCAGTCACTGTCCCATTAAAAAAAAAAAAAAAAAAAAAAAAAAAAAAGTCCTTATAAACCAAGACAGGGCATCTTCAGACTTTTCCTCTACTCCCCAAAGTTTCCCAAATCTGCATTCCAATCAGCCAGGATTTCCCCACGTTTACAGGGGTCCACGCACTTTAGCTGCCATCACAGCTTACAGCCAGCAGCTCCGACTGTGGATGGGTGAAGAATCGTGGTTAACGTTTGTTATTAGTGTCTCATTAGCGTCAGATTAGCCAGTGGTTAGTCCAGCCGTCTCCAGTGGGACGGGATGCAACGACACACCTCCTCGCTGAAGGAGAAACCCGGATCGCACCGTCGCCTCCGGACCTCACAGGGAGGCCTATGACAACTACAGGGGGAGAAACGAAGCAAATATTTAGCTTCAGTATCATTAAAGAACAAACAGCTGAGAATGGGTTAAGGAAGAGAAAAGATATTTTAACACTCTAGAGTGTAAAGTCAATTTTACTTTGATTAATTTAGTCTTTTGTTTGTCATCTAAAAAGTGGCACAGTAAAAAAAAAATCTTTAATAATGACAATGGGGTGGAAAATTGAAAACGTGGACATTTCTGACACCTGTAAGGCATCATTTACCATCACAGAGAATAAATTAAGTAGAACAATCAATTGATTGACAAAACAATATTGGCAAAACAATAACAATCTATCAATCAATCAATGCCAGTCTTTTGTCCAACACTGTGGTTGACAAGATGCTTATTCAGTTTTTCTCGTGTTGCCTTGATGCTCAGGGTGGTTGCCTAGCTGTGACTAGGTGGTTTGAGATTGCTATGGTTTTGCTAGGTTATTGCTAGCTGTTTGATGTGGTTTTGTCGGGTGTTGCTGGCATGTTAGTCGGTGGTTGCAAGGGTTTTCAGCACATTTGTTATTTCTAGTTAGGTTTCTTTCCTGTGGTGTTCTGGGTGGTCTCTAAGGTCTTTTGCTATGGTGGTTATTATGATGCTTTTAGCTGATTTCTATGGTGTTCTGGACGGCTGCTATGGTGTTCTAAGTGGTTGCAAGGGTGTTTACAGATGATGCCAGGGTAGTTGCTGTGGCATTCAAAGAGGTGGTGAGAATGTTTCTGATAGGTTGATATTATATTCTAGGTTGTTTTCAAGTTATTGTGCATAGTAATGGTTGAATATCCATTAAATAGGCTGCTGATAATCATGTTCCCCAGGGGATAACCCTCTAGCATCACCATAAGGTCAAATTTGTCCAAAACCTTGGTTCATCAGAACATTTTGTAAAAAAAAAAAAAAAAAAAAAAAAAAATCATTGTTATTTTCATATTTTCTGCGGCAGATCATGGTCATCAGAGGATGAATCCTGGTGATTTTGATGACCTTCTGGTCTTTACTCAGGGTCAGTTTGTTCAATAGATACCTCAGGACTTACAGGAAGGAATGCTATGGCATTTGAAACAAAAATTGCGCTCCCCATAGGATGAACACTTTTGATTTGGGTGACAACATAGTCTTTCCTCTTAAGCCACTCACAGGCCAAACTTTACATTTTATTCTACAACTAGTACTAATTAGAATCCAAAAACAGTCTTTCTCATTTTCATCCATCCAACATTAATGTTTTTTTTTTTTTNTTTTTTTTTTTTCCCTGCGTAATAACTATTAAGGCCCCAGTAAACTATATATGAAGCGTTAGGGCAAAAATACATCTAAGCTCTTGATGAAGTAATTCAGGCTCTTTGGGTGTTCTTTGCACAGGGCCCCAATGCAAACTTTTGTCTTTTAGACTTTGAATACCCCCTTTGCTGTAATTGGTTTAAATATCACAGTGATTGGTTTAAATATCACAGTGATTGGTTTAAATATCACATTGTGTCACTGCTGAGGGTCCAGCAGACAACGCTTGACTTTTCCTTTGTTTCACTCACATTTCCTCTGTTGTTGGAGCAACATGATAACATTTACCATCTTCCTTCCTATTTGGATTTACAGGGTAAATGTACCAACTCCTTCTTTGTTTTCTTTGCCCTCTTTTTATTGCTAAAGAAACTATAGCTACCGCCGACTCCTCTCAGTGTTGATTGTAAGCCTCTTTCGCCGTTGCCTCTCATAACAGGTGACTTGTTATGCTTCTGTATTCCATGTGTTGGGCCACATGTTCTGTCTTAGAAGAAAACTGGTGCCTTTATAGCTTTCCCCGTGACTGCAGACTTTTAGTATGTAGTATAGAAAACTCTGGAGACTTTGTAATTTAATAAGAGAGAGTTCTAAAGTGGTTGAAGAACATTCTGATGAAACTTAAGATTTTAGTAAAAATGTCAACATTTTCTTACATACAATGAATAAAACTGACTTTTGATTGATGATTGATGATCATACTGGCCTTTTAGTGATGCTTTCTGCTTGCTAACATGTTTATTGTTGAATCAATGAATTTCAGAGATTTTCTATGGACAATCCGAGAACCTGAAACCTGGCTCCAGAGTGACTTTTTGATCAGATTTCACATAAATACAGATGAGAACAGAAAGGTCTGTTTTGCTGGAAAATCTTTTTTTTAAAACTTCGGTGTGATCCAACAGTCTGTTTCCAGGTTTTCTAGTCCAACACTAACACCATCAAATGACTTAGAAACAGCTTGGCCTTACACAGACACACACTAACTACTTTCTTGTGTGTTTTAAAGGTTCAAAGGTTGCAACTGTGGTTTAGATTTCATAGCAGGAAAAAACCCTTAAGAATTACAATGAGATTAATGGCTGTATGAACCATCAGACATCAACACTAAAGAAATGTTTTGCTGTGTAGCATTACTGGAACAACTGCAGTTTGATAAATATATGATTATGTTTATCTGGGATGAAATAATCAGTTTTCAGACTGCATCTGCGTGGAGGCCTGCTGAAGCCACGCATACATCACCTTCCCCCTTCACAGACACCTAACTGTCCCCCTTCACAGACACAATACACATTCACATTAACATATGGATGAGCACCCAGGAACTCCTCAAGATCCCCTGCTGTTCTCGTCCCCTCGTTTAGTTGTAAAACTTGCAGAACAGATACTGTAAAGACAACGAAACAGAACTTCTAAATTTCTCTGACCTCCCAAACACCATGGTAACCAGAGGTTATCACCTTAGAGAGACTTGGTAACACTTTGATCTTTAAAGCTCCTCTGCAATGAAAGAAAAGAACATACAGTCACTCTTATCTGCATTTGAGTATCTCACAAGCTCCCTCCCCCAAATGGTCACTTCAATGGCTCCAGATTGTCTACAAGCCAAGGACTTCACAGAGTTAAAGAACTGATCTCACTACACCAAATAAGACTCTTAATTCAGAATCTATTCAGGAAACAAGAAGATGTCTGAATTTATTTAGAGTCATGAAATAAATGAGTTGCCATCTCTCTCTCTCTCTCTCTCTCTCTCTCTCTCTCTCTCTCTGTCGTACCTTAAAACTATGTTCAGATATTGAAATTCATTTTCAATACTACATGCTTTTGTTGTACTTGTATTTGTGTTTATTTAGTTAAAGGATTTAGTTTTATGTGTTACATTTCTCCAACATACTTCTTAAATCACAGAACATCACATTGTTATTTTATGATCCTTTAAGTTCACACAAAATCTATTTTGACAATCTACAACAATCTAAGCTTTTGTTTTATCTTTGTAATGTTTAGAATACTTGCATTGATGCAGAAATAGATTTAGTTAATCAAAGATCATCAAATTTCATAATAGTGTTTTAGATGTTTAGATTTTGTGATAAATTCCTATTAGACAACAAAAGAGATGATTTATTTGTGTAACATGGTTTTATTTGTGCTAGCATGTCATACTGTGAATTTACTACGTGAAATTTCTATGTATCATGCTTTGACAATGGGAAATGAGTGGACTTAGTATAAGTATAGGTTATGTTTCTGTAATATCACAGAAATTAAGCTGCTCCAGGCTGCTGCCTGCCTTCATGACATCATCGGGAAAAGCTCCTATGAGAACAAAGCATGGGCGTGTTCTTCACAACGCGCGAAGGGCTTTTCTCTTTAAAACTCCACGCAGCCCATTGTTTGAGGCTTTTTGTTGTTATCTCTCTTGGCTTTCTTTCCTTTTTCCTTTTGTTGCTGCCCTCTCTACACCGCGTGGCGGCTTCTCTTCTCTTCTTGTCTCCTTTCTTCACCGCGTTGCTAAAACAACGGCTAGCGGTTCTTTATTTTAAAGTAATCTCAAGTAATTTTATTAGCTGTTCTAAGAAGATTTTGCCTGAATCAGCGATAGATGTTATCACGACCTCCACGTGGTTTCATTCAAGCTATTCAGTTCTAGCTACGGTTAGTTCTCTAAGTTAGCTGCTCTGCTACGTGCCATCGGCTCCGCTGACCACGTTGGGTAAACTCCAGCACTGCAATCCGGTTCGACCTGAAGTCCAGCTCCCAGCTCCAGCTGTTCGTCAAGAAGTGTGCTGATCTGGTTCCAAAGGAAGACCCATTTGTTCGGATCCGTGACGACGGCCGCGAGTCCGAACATCCTGAATCCTGAGGACTGCCTGCACCACGCTTCCTTCATACGACGTGACCAAGCTGTTGAGCGCCTGAGTCAAGACTGGCGATCCGACTTTCCCACATCATTGGAGTGACTAAGCCCAACGTAAGATCTTGTCTTTGCTGATGTTAAAGTGATGCAGCCTAACTACGTTATTTTCCCATTTCCATATCTTTCTTACCAACCGTTTTCTATTTTCATAATTGCCGTACTAACTCCGTAAAATAAAGCTAGACTCAGTCAACGTTAGAATAGGTTAGGATTTTATTTTGAAAATCCACCAGTTTTCCGTTGTCAAACCTGGTTTTCATTTCTCACATAATATCTACCTCATTTGTATATTTTTATATTTCTCATCTGTAAATAAATGTTAACCTGTGCAATAGTACTTTGTTTGCCTGTTTCAGTTCGGAGAAGAAATCACTGGATGAGTCAAAAACCATTACTTTTCAGGTTTGAGCCCGAATATTAAGTTAAGATCTGAGACTGAATATTAATTAATCAAAATATTAAGTTTAAATGACTTAATTTTCCACATAACGTGAATGGTGTCCAGTTTAAATAAGATTAATATTTCTTTATTGAAATTATGATCTTAACATTGCAACTTTGCATACCATTGCTTTATCTTAATTAATATTCATATATTACTGTTATGCATAATCTATATTTATGCTACAGCTGTCTTCGCTTTATGGGTCATGATAGTCTAAGTCTTATTTTAGATGCTTTTCCACCCAGATACAATCAGAGATGGAATATAACCAAACACATTTACTCAAGTATTATTGTACATGAATGAGCTGCTGGTACTTTGTTTGAGTGTTTCTATTTTGGGAGATGTTATACTTTTCCTTTTGGAGAAATGTGAAACCATTTACGTTGTGGATTTGGATTTTTGCTTCAATATGAAGTAAATATGGCTGTTGTTGAGTAAAAATCTCATATCTCAATAAAATTTGCTTTTCAGAACTCTTAAAAGTGGGTTTGTTTCTTCTTTCCTTCCTTTTTCTCTCAAATTGATTTCATTCTTTCATTCTATCCTTCTACTATCCCTATAGCTTCCTTTGTCTTATTTCCATCATTCTTCTTTGTTCTCTTTCTTTCCTTATTCCTTTCCTCTGCTTTCTTCCTTTCTTTCCCTCCCTCTCTGTTCTGTTCAACTTTCATTCATTTCTTTGTTCATTCCTTCTAATCCTTCACTCCCCTCATTTCCAGCTTTCCTCCCTGTTTTGCTCCTTGCCTTGTGTGCTTTCTCCAGTCTATCCTACCTTCCTTCCTTTCTGTCCTTCCTTCTTTTTCTTCATTGCTTACATCCTCCCCTCACTTTTTTTTTTTTTTTTTTTTTTTGTCATTTCTCAACTGGTGTAAACACATGAAAATCCCCCAAAATGGAGACAAAATGTTTTCATAAAACAGGAAACTCAACTCTTCTTCACTTCATCTTGATACTTTAAACTTTATTTCCCCTTAACTTGACATTATTTGCTTTACTTTAAGTTACATTTTAAATGCAGGACTTTTATTTGTAATGGAGCACTTCCCCATGCTGCTGTTACTACTTTGACATTAAGGATTTAAGTTTCTCAGTGAATACTTGTATTTTTTTGGACCTGAAAACAATCCAAAATGAAGATAATTGAGTATTTTGCAGAGAAGCCAAAAGTCATAGAACATTAGTGGTGTCCTTCAAAAGCTTGTATCAGTGTGACCTCAGAGTCAAGGCCAGTTTGTCCAACCTTTAAATGATTAAACGAGAAAGTAAAACAACACATGAAGTGATGTAGAGTCCTGAGATTACGCAGGACTCGCACACTTCATCAAAACGACAAAAATCGATGCTTTTTTCTGAGCGTGCGGTGTCACTCAGCGGATCATAGGAACATTTAGTCATGGTAAACTTGAAACAAATACCACACACACACACACACACGTAAGTGCCAGATCCCAGACACTAGATTCTTACCGCTCTGCTATTCTCATAAATCACTCTTAAACAGGGTCACAAAGGGTCAGGACAGGATGGGATGGATGTGTGTGTGTGTGTGTGTGCGTGTTTCCTCCTGTGCAGAGAAAGGAAATGGTTAAGTGACAGCTAGGAGAAGTCATTAGCAGACTGAGGTCTTGTATTACAGACTGGTTCACTGCTCTGCCACCCTAACACCACCACTGCCTTCCTCCAAGCACACACACACACACACACACACAAAGTGAAGGTAATTCATTAAACACAGTAAAGGCAGATAACGCCACACAATATGGTCTCTCATTCACAGACATCTTTATCTCTGATTTGAAAGAGGCGTCACTATGGTATTTTCTCATTTACGCGTCAGGTTAACTATAAAACACAACGTACAGTCAGGATCATCAACCACAACGCCGCCATGCTGCTCCTACACACCGGGTGTCCACAGGGTGTGTCCACAGCCCCCTTCTGTTCATCCGTATGCCCACAACTAATTTCCGAACATGACGGAAACCAATTTGCCAGGTTTGGGGATGATGCTACCATTATTGGACAGATTGCGGACAACGATGAGGCGCCATATGAGGAGGAGGTCGGAGTGTTCAGAGAACAAGCTGCTGCTCAACGTCAGCAAAACTAAGAATCACTGAGTTTCAGAAACATTAGGTGAGACTTCACAGTCTGATCCATACAAATGGGACTGAGGCGGAATGACATGTTATTTTTGATACTGCATTGACAGTTTTGGAAGTATTTTTCCAGATCTTTGTCCTTTGTTTCACAAAACAGTTGGGAATAATTATCTGTACTTCTCATAAACTGTGAAGCTCTGAAACAGAATTTAGGTTTTTTTTTTTTTTTTTTNTTTTTTTTTTTTTTTTGTGCATGTGCATTTTGTTTTGACATCAGTTGAAGCAGTAATTCCAGTAAGTCGCAGCTCAGGAATGCACCGGTTTTCATTCGCTTTTACTTGGGATACACCTTTCAACAGCACGTCAACCTTATGCACTAACATATGATTTATGACCTTAATGACACCAAACACACTTTGAAAATCTTCTTCATACAGGTGAAAAAAATCATCCGTACAGTGAGATTATTTCGCCTACCTGCATGTCGCTTGGTGGAACCTTCGTCCTTTTAGGAAACACTTGTTGGGCGACTCATTACATTCGCAGGAACACTTTGTTTTATTGAGCGGCTGGTGCCTCGGACACGTCCTGTTGCATGTGCACTGACAAGTCTCCTTGCTGAAGATGTGGTTTGGCGGGCAGGAGGACATGGGCGGGACGTTGCAGACACACTGGCAGGTGTTGCGGTCGAGGTGACGGTTGGGGCCGCAGTTGTGAGTTTGATGCCCGCGGTGACACACACACTGACAGGTTTCCACGTCCAACTCTCTGTTGGGGCCACACACATCTGCCGAAAATACATCTGCAGAGATGGAGTAGAAAGACAGAGAACAGAGGTGCGTTTGGTGATTTAACTCCAGAACTGCCATGGGATCAAATTTAGAAATTTCATCCTTTCAAATACATGTACACTACCGGTCAAAAGTGTGGAATCACTCGTGATTTTCACATAGAATCAGTGTTTCTAGTCATGTCAAACTAGTTTTGTTTCATATGTTTGTATGTGTCATCCTCTGGAGACCAAAGTCACTTTTAACACGTTTGCTGATTTTTGGAGACTTTCTTTTATTTTCTAGAATATTATAGAATCGTAATCCAAAATTGACAATTTTTTATGATTTATTTTAAATTTTATTTTGTTTGTTTTTTACAAAATTCTTTAAGATTGGATTTTTTTTTTTTTTTTTTTAATGAAAAATTGTCTTGAAAAACTGATTTTGGACTCCATAGGGTTAGAATGATTCTATATGTCTGTTAGTATTACAGTAGTATTAACACACCTACGTAGGTTTAAAATAATTTGTAAGAAGCTTTAAAAAGTTACAACATTTTACAAATCAGAATCATGACATGAGTTGTAGATGATTCCAAATTCATGTAGAGAAGCTGTATGTGGTTCCAGANAGAATCATGACATGAGTTGTAGATGATTCCAAATTCATGTAGAGAAGCTGTATGTGGTTCCAGAGATATTAGGAAATTCTAGATTATTCCCTGATGCTGTAGAAGCTGATGCTGAATATTTACAAAGCAGATTAAATGTCACAGTGGATTCTTTGATGAGAAATCACTAAAATAGTGTTATTTATCATTTAAACCCCCCTCTCCCCCAAATATTTGAAATACTAAATAAAACTTCTTAAAATACATTTTGGTGTTTTTTAAAAAAAAAAAAAAATGTTATTATTGAATAAAATAGCAAGAACTACTTAAATGAGGAGTGATTCTAAACTTTTGAGTGGTGGTGTAGCTCTAAAAATAATAATAATAATAATAAAATAAATCACTATTACAGACATTACCCTATATTGTGCCAGCTCTGTGGGTGCTTATGAGCTTTGCACCCACGTAATTTTTCCCCACACCTCTGGATTCAAAATAAAAAATTATTTAGAACAGTTACTGAGTTGTCTGATAAGTATGAAATAAATTATCTGTCAGGCGTACAGTAAGAAAGTAATTAAGCTCCAAAATACATGGTTGGTAAAATGGCTGGAAACACAAATGGCTGAACAAAAGAACATTACGGTCAAATATTAAATCACCATCACAGAAAATAAATAATTTAAAAAAAAAAAAAAAAAAAAAAAATTAAATCACATGGTAACTGCACGATAACTGTGATGGACTTTTATAATTTCCATTTGGCAATATGAAACATTTTCTGCAGAAGTGTCCATATTTTGATGAAACTTTCAAAAGCTGCAGATTTTTAATGAATTTTCAAAGTTTCCAAATAACCATTTTGCAAATTTGTTCAGAAACATTTAATACGAATGTTTTGTCAATCTGTTCATATACAGTATAGTTTTATGTTTCATAATAAATGCATTTTGCTAAACATTTATGTGAATGTAATTCCCAGGAAACGGGGTTGTTTGACACACATCCAAAGTTATTATGTGTTATGTACAAATCTGCTGCTGTAAATCTGATGAAAAAAATGACAATCCTCGCTAAACAATGTTATAAAGGTTGGATTTTGTCAAAAAAAAAAAGAAAAGAGACTGGCACAACTACATATAAAAAAAACTGTGCGTGTGTGTGTGTGAGACAGTTGTTTGACGTCACTGATAAACTTCGAGCCTGAGACATTCCTGAAACAGATCGCATGATGTTCTCTGCAGAGTAACACAGATGGTTTCCCTTCAGTACTGGCAAATCACGTTTTAGTGGAGAAACACAGAACAGCAACAGTCGTAGCAGATGGATGTTCCAACTCTTGTTCTGTACACACATACTGTGTGTGTGTGTGTGTGTGTGTGTGTGTGTGTGTGTGTGTGTGTGTGTGTTTGTGTAAAGATGAACACAGCCAGATAATGATAATAATTACATACAGTTTGCTGCTGACAGGATGAAGGCTGTGTCTTTTTCAGCTCAGCATCATGTGCTTACATGGTATTAAACTGCTTTAAGGACCATACCGACCATTTTTCATGTTTGAGCCTAATATATTCAATTTTCATACATGTTACATTACTGACAATCATTTCCCAAAGCATACTACTGGAATGGTGAATTAAAAATGTTCTTCCTACCTTCCAGACCGCCATTGGTTTCAGTTCATTCTGGTACGCTATTAAAATCAACTTGATGATACTTGAAATGTTCTTGAGATAGGTAATCCATTATCATGAACAAGACGTGTATTTAGGTTTTTTAATTTTTTTTTTTTTAGGAGCTACGTAATGCAAACGTTTAAGTGCAATAAAAAGTGTGGAGTGAATATGTGTCTCCACTGGGGAATACAGTCCCAAAAGAAGACCTATGTTTTTACTTTAATTTAAAGGACTGTGACTTCATAAGGCTGTGTAACTATTAGCAGGAGAAACATGGATTTTTAAGGTGGGTGTATCACTTGAATATTTGATTTTGAAAGATTAAGAGATTTTGCAAAATATCAGGAAAGCTGAAATATGGTTTTATCCTTTGAGAAATGATTAAATGTAGTAGTATTTATTAGTATTTATTAATAGTAGTATTTATTACAGATAAGTTATACAAGAATACAGTGTTTAAAGATGATCTAGGCATATGCAGGTGTGATGGAGGGATGTATAAATAAATCACAGGTACACAGAATCATCTACTATTGGCTACTGAGTCACGTCTTCTGACTAACCAGTAAAAAACAGATTGCTGTTGTTAAAACGGTTGCACTAATCCAATCTGAACAGTCAAATATTTGCCAAGAAACCAATGGAAACTGAAAAATTATGGAATGTGCTCGAAGTAAAAGTTAACACAATACATCTGTAACGTTTAATGGACCGTTTGTATGTGAGAAGACTGCCATTGCTCTCCAAACTTACAGCCAGGACTTTCCTCGAGTTTCTACGTTATGCATAATCTGAAACTGATGTATTTGAACACTGTGGCTGCCAGAGCAAAGAAAGATCAGTAAAAACTTTGCATCTGATCCTGATGTCCTGGTTGTTATTTATTACTTGAGGTAATTTGTACTGTCACTTTTTGTGCTGCAGAGAAAAGTTTCCATATTACAAGTCTGTTATATTCTACAATTGATTTCAGACTCAATCCTTATTTTTGTGTCTGGACCCTGGCCTGGTTGGTTTCTTTGGGNCATGCAAATCCTTGCAATTATTAGGCCGGTATGATCCTTTAAGACTTCATTTGTGACAGGAAATCCTGAAAAACAAAAGCCAGTCTGGTTGTGGTGAAATTGTTTATGGGTTTGGCCCAGGTCTGGATTGAATTGAGGCTGGGGGATGCAGAGGTTCAGGTTGGTATGTTAAGGATCAATTTCAGTTGATTTAGTACATAAACTTACTTATTCCAAGTAGCTGATAATGAAAGCTTTAAGGGGAGTTTCAAGATATAACATTAAGGATTCTGTTTGCTAATGAATGCAAAGCAAAACTGCTAAAATGACTTTATTTTCTGTGAAGTTGTCATTTGTGAAAATCGTAATATTACATGTACATACATACACAACTCTTGATAGATGTCTGCTTTTCACCCATGTCATTTTATAGGTGATATAATGGAGGACTCTCCAATAGCGGCAAGAATTTCCAGTTTTAGTTTATAAACAAAAGAGCACATGGACTTTAACTGCAAGCTATGACTTCCTCTTCTTCTCTTGACTCTTTGGTTGTTTCGTCCTCTCGTCTGTTCTGCTCACATTCCTTCGCTATGACCTCATGGCCACAGCTTCTGTCTGATTTAAACAAGCATATATCTCAATTCAGCATTGGTCATCTAAGCGTCCAGCTGAAGAGAGATGAAGAGGCCCCAAAATGATCCCGATCAAGTCAGCCTGATGTGCAAAGGAAACGGCAGGTTTTCACAATATTGTTTCTAAGCAGAGTTCACTCAGAGAGCTCATACCTCCGCCAAGGCCCAGCAGAATTCACTTTCCTCACCAATATAAATCTAGACATTTAACGATCATTACTTTGAAATCAGACATAAAAAAACTGTGGTATGCAAATTCTTTGTATTATGGACTCCATCTTGGTTCTCATCCGGATCAATATGCATAATTGTTGCAAATATGTCAAAACCATGTAATTCTGCTGAATCAGCATCATCTTAGTATGATGGTGTATTAGGGCCATATGAAGAAAAAAAAAAACCTGAGGCATTATTTAGAGTTTTTAAATTTGCAAATTTTCTAGTTTAAAAACTGTAAATTTGTGAGTTTAAAAAGTGCTACTTTTACTTTGAAAAGAATCCAACGTTGCCATGGTGATCAAGCTGGATGCTGAAGTGTGCGGTTCAGTGTTTTTGAACTTTTGAATAGCCTATAAATACATCAAACTTATGTAATTAAAAAAAAAAAAAANAAAAAAAAAAAAAAAGGCCGTGGGCCTTGGGTCGGGCTGGGGCTGAGAATTTCATTAAGTCTGGGCTACGGGTCGGGTTCGAACAGAACTGTGTAGGGCCGGACTGGGTACAGGTGTAAAATTGGTGCGCGTGCAGATACCTTAAGTACCAAACCTAAAACTAACCTCAACTAAACTGTGTTACATCTGACACAGCTTTGTCTCTAGAAAGCCGGGTGCTACCTCCATGAAAAATGGCTTCCATCCTCAACATATAATGGTATTCAAAGGAAAAGTATGTCAAAGTCCATATTTGATAGTTGTTAATCCAAACATAAAAATAAACTAAATATACATCACTAAAGACACAGGACACAGTGTATAAATGTGTGAAGGCTGTAAACCCAGACCCATCAGTTTGGGCAGGACCAAGGGGGTCAGGCCTGCCCAATCAGATTGCTCGGCCCACCCATAGACATTCTGATTAATTTTAAATTAATTTTACATTGATGGTTTTATAATTTCAAAAATAATATACAAATCTATTTTCACAAAATATTTGTATATTAAAAATACTGAAAGAATAAAGAATTAAATAAATGTAATCACTGGGCATCAATTTAAGTAACTACATTACGTTAGGTGGGATTATACACTGTATATGCAGGACTCTGTTTTGCGCATATCACTAATTGTTGTTATATCGCTAAATATGGATATCAGAAAGTGCTCAAGTCACCTCCTACTGCTACAGAAAAGACAGGAACACACTGTTCAGCTTCACTAGGAAGATCCAAGGAAGGTAAATCTCTCTCTCTCTCTCTCTCTCTCTTGCTGTGTGTGTGTGTGTTCTTTGCCTGCCATGATGATTATAATGCATATCAATTAAGCTAGGCCCTGCACTCCCGCTGTGGTGCTTTGTTTAATGCTTTTTGTTTTTTGATGGTTTTTCTTTTAAAATGTTGTTTTCCTGGATGCATATGTGTGTGTGTTTGTGTAGCAGCTCTTAGTGTTGTGTATTGGGTGGGAGAAGACATGTTGTAGTTGCTTTCCGCATATGCAGATTGAAATTTTATGTTACTGTTATGTATATTTCCTCAGATGTAAATTGGAGTCGTCGTGTTCTGCCCCCCATAGGTAGTTTGAATAATCACAGATATGTAATGTGTGTTCATGTGTGTGTGTGTGTGTGTGTGTGTGTGTGTGTGTGTGTTTAGCTGTGGAATCTGCTACACTGGGGTCTCTGCATTCTTCTGTCTCTCATTTGTTTACACTGTGAACACAGAGTGTTATCATAGTGACACACACATACACTCTCTCTCTCTCTCTCTCTCTCTCTCTCTCTCTCTCTCCTCTGTGTGTGTGTGTGTGTGTTTACTATACTGTGTGTTATCATGATGTCTTTAAAACAACAGAAGACCCAAACCATTTTCCAAAACTCATTAGCAAGAAATCAAGCTAAACAAACAAAAATCACTTAAGAACAGACAATCAAGTTGAAGCACTAATCATCCACTTCCTGTTCTTTTTAAAAAATTTGTCTCTATGACAACGGTCACTGCTGTGTTGTTTTTGTGCTAAAAACAACATTATACCCCACAATATAATCCATTTTCTGAGAGTTTTCTCAGAGCCTTAGCAGTCGTGGGGTTAAAACATGTAAAATTTGTACTGAGGGCGGAGCTAGAGAAAGACCACGGGGTCATTAAATTCAGAAGGTCTTATCCTCTAGGGGCCATTGATGGGATCAGTAAATCTCATAGCCATCTATCCATTAATTGATGTTTCTGGTGAACAAATGGAAACTTGGACCTGATGGTGGTGTTTAAAGAAAACTTAAAGGACAATACTGGCAATTCTGCCAAGAAATACAGCTTAAAATTCAATGGTTTGCCTGCTAACATACGTCCATATGTAGAAGGAACAGTCATTTTTAATTTCTCTGTCGAAACCAGGACTATATTCCCTGGAAGAGACATACATTTTCTTCAATGCAGCTCCATGCTGGATTAATTAAAATCAAATCACTTCGTCAATAAAATTTAATAGATGTTTTTTCTTTTTTTTTTTTTTTTNTTTTTTTTTTTTTTTTTGCTGTGATCGATTACTTATCTCAATCATGTTTCAAGTCTCTGCAAGTTGATTTTTAATAGCGTACTGGAATGAACTGAAACCACGTCAGTCAGGCAGTCTGTAAGGTAGGAAAAACAATTATAATATCTCTTGCTCCAGTAGTATGTTTTGGAAAACAATTGACAGTATTGTAGCATGTATACAGTTTGTATTAATTGGGTTCAAACATGCAAAATCGCTGGTATGGTCCTTTAAGGAGATTTTTCAGGAATTTGGATACTTTCTTTTGTTTCACATCAATGAACCAGAACCCATTTTGTTACCAGAACTACAGTTCCTAAGTCATTATTAGTTCAGAGTGGTGCTTTCTGATTCAGGAACAGAAACGTCACTGATTAGCAAATGGCAAAACCAAAGTTTCAAGACTGTTGAAGAAGAAGAAATTAAATAAACTGTGGCCTGATGAGGAGCTGCAGCCCTTCTCTCTATTTATGACTTGGAGTCGTCCTCACAAACAAACAAACAAACAAAATTATCACTGTGAACGCAAAGCAGTGCCGCAAGTGATGTGACTTCACTTGTTAAAATTTGCATAATTGTCATGGAAACAGAAGTGCGATGAGCTGAAAGAACCACGTAGCTTTTACTCTGGATCGTTTGGGGTAAAATGGATCATAATCTAGTTCCAAACTTCAGGTCTGATAGTGCCTAAAGTGATGGTGTGAGAAAATGTGCAAAATGTCAGAAAGAGGCAGTTAAATTTTACATCTTTTTTTAAAATTTATATATGTGTGCATCTCTCTCTTTTAAAACTAGGCTTCTTTTTAGCACTGCTTTTAATTAAACCAAATTATCTGCACTGAAATTCAATCTGGGGCCAATTAATTCTACACTGTAACTACACTATTGATTATTCTATTTGATTTTTATTTTATTTGATCTTATTTCATTTTCTTCCTCTTTGTTTTCAAATGTTACTTTAACTTTGTTCCTATTGTCTTTTAAATGTGTTTTTAATGTATTTTCTCTCATGTAAAGCACTTTGAATTGCCTTTGTGTTTGAATGGTGCCATAGAAATAAATTTGCCTTGCCTTCTGTGTGTGTTTGTATCTGTATGTGTGTGTGTGTGTGTGTGTGTGTGTGTGTGTGTGTGTGTGCGTGTGTGTGTGTGTGTGTGTGTACTCACCGACATGCTGCGGGGAGGGTTTTGGAGGAGGTGGAGGAGGTGGTGGGTGTGCGTGATGCATGCTGGTTGTCATGGTGATACACCGGCACAGCCTGCTGCTCCAAGCCTGACCATGAGGACACGTCTGATTGGCTACTGGACACCTTTGAGAGAGTGAGTGAGTGTGTGTGTGTGTGTGTGAGAGAGAGAGAGAGAGAGAGAGAGAGAGAGAGAGATTTAAAGATGACTCAGAGAGACGATCTGGGTCGGATGATCTTGGCTCTGAGTTCAGAGGGTTAAATCTAAGAGGCAGATAAGTCCTGATTTCATGGAATCCAGTCTGACCTCATCTGAAACATTCATCCTTTACAGTCTTCAGAATGTTTACAGTGAAGTTTAGATAGAAGCAAAAACGTGCGTCAGAGAGTCATCATGTCTGTCTGACTGACTTCGGTTGGCTCGGACACAAACCCGGCGCATAATTGGTTCAAGAAATGGCATTTGTCAGATATGTGCGTGTGTGTGTGCATTTCTGAATGTATTTTGCTCAGTCTTAAAGGACCATACTGGTCGTTTTGCATATTTGAGCCCAATATATACAACCCACCTACATGTTATGTTACTGATGATTATTTTCTATATCAGGGGTGCGCAAATAGAAATAAAGGTTCACAAAGAAAATTTTCAATATGATAAGGTCCATTTAATTTGTCAGTCAAGCCAGGGTTGGATTGGGATCCTAATTTTTTACCGACAATTTATGGTGTCGAGCAGGGGTGGGGGGTTTACTGACGAAACTAGCTTCACTGTCAACTCTCAGTCGGACATTCGGTTTCACTTTGCAGCAGAGAAAAGGGAGAATTTTGACTTGTTGCGTCGCAGCGATGTGTCGCAGATAATACAAATAATACATATGAAGTATACTTTGCTCAGAATCCAGAGACAGTTGTGTCTTCGATCCGGATATGGACTTTGAAAATGACTGTTCTAACTCATACTACTGGAGCAGTAAATTTTAGAATTGTTTTTCCTACCTTCCAGACTGCCATTGGTTTCAGTTCATTCCNAGCAGTAAATTTTAGAATTGTTTTTCCTACCTTCCAGACTGCCATTGGTTTCAGTTCATTCCAGCATCTATTAAAATCTACTTGTAGAGACTTGAAACGTGCTTGAGATATGTAATCCATTGTAGTCCATCCATCTATTCAATTTATTTATTTTTTAAGTAACTTTATTTAACTGGTCCAACACGAAGCTGGATGGATGACAATGTATGTCTCTGCCAGAGGATATAGTCCCAGGAGAAGACAGCTTTTATTATGAAATTTAAAACAACCATCCTTTCTATCTTTCTATGTTAGTATGTAAGTGCTCCACTTGTGTGTTTTGGAAAATGGTTGAGAGTAATGTAATGCATTATGCGGGTTGTATATATATCGGGGTCAAACATGTAAAATCATCGGTATACTTCTTTAGGATTTGTGTCTTAGTTTATAAGAAATAGGAAAAAAATGTTGACAAATGTCCTGTCTTACTGGATCTAGATCCTGATCTGGATCTGCTTCAGAATTGCTGAAATTCCCAAGTATTCCCACAAAATTTAATTTAAATATCTCTGTTACCCTTTGAGATATCCTGCTGACAGGCAGATGAAAGCAAACATACAATGTTCAAAGGCCTCATTAAAGAACTTATTATCTTCTTTTATTTTGCTGTCCTAATTAATATCCACTTCCTGTTCCATACTTTCAAAAAAGAAAAAAAAAAAAAAAAAAANAAAAAAAAAAAAAAAAAAAAATGCCCCTTAGGAAAAACGCCAAAACCTCAGATTATCCACGTTTCTGAGAACAAACTCCACTGCCTAAATTACTCCAGAAACTAAATATCTTGTTTGGCTTTCCACAAGCTGCCAAGAAAAATACACCTCCTCTGAATACACCACACACATACACACACACACAGAGTTTTCTAAATGTGAGAACAGTCGGGATCATACGCAGTGTTTAGGGAACCGTTGGACAAAAAGACTGACAGCAGGCGATGTGTTCACAGACAGACAAACTGTTTGAAGTTGTTGTGAAAGAGTCTGGCCATGAGAAGATTGACAGAGTGGTTTCAATTACAGTCAGACTGACATGGATACGCACTCATACACACACACACACACACACACACAAGGGGTGAAAAGAGGGAAATTTATCAAACAAAAAAGATAAAAAAGTATGAAGAGAGATATTCTGGGTAAAACGACAAACGCTGTTCTCCCAATTCATCTAATGTGTGTGTGTGTGTATGTATGTGTGTGTGTGCATGTTCTTACATGATGATGATTTGTAGGTGTGCAAATGTATACAATGACTTTAATTTTCCAGCCTTAATCTGGCATCCTTTGTTTAACACTACTGCTCTCTCTCTGTCACACACACACACACACACACGCACACAGAACAAGCTTTTATTACATTCTTCACAGTTTGGAGACTAATAAAAGTCAATGAGGTGGATTTTGTGAGTCACTACATCCAGACAGAATGAGACTATGAGGAATATTTACTGAGCCTACTGCAGATTACTGTCAGAGCAGCTAAATGTTGCGTCGATGCATTTCTTCCATGTAGCCCTTTACTAAAACCGATGATGCAAGTGAGCAAAGCCGTAGTTGAGTGAATTTGAATGACCTGCCAGACTGTTTGAGACATGACTGCTCGTGCCTGGAAAGCATATATGTTATTGCTTTATTTTTATATGGCTTTCTTCTTATTTCCTGTTATCTTTCATGTATATTTTAATGTCTCATTGGGCCTCATGCAAGAACCACTTGTACGAACAGAGTCGTTCTTAAGTGGAGTGTATGAGTGATTTAGGAGAACTTGCCGCATCACCAATTTTCTCGTATTTTGAATTTTCTCTTAGATATGAACAGAATTTACGAGTGGTCCAGACCTGGCGTATAGTCGTGTATTTAGTCTGCTGTTATCCAAACCTATGTTTTTCACTAACAGAGCGTATATTTCATTGCTTTGAAGCAATTTTGAGTTTGAAAATCCTATATAAATTAACCTTCATAATTATGTTCACATTTTCCTGTTTGACTGTGCAATTCGAATTATAATTCTAAATTTTCTGTGTGGACTTTGCATGTTCTCCCCGTGCTTGCGTGGGTTTCCTCCAGGTGCTCCGGTTTCCCCCACTATCACAAAAACATGTACAGGTTGTGTGTGTGTGTGTGTTGTATGTCGGGACCCCCTCAAAAATGAGATGCGACATCTCAAGGGGTTTATCCTAATAAAATAAATTTTGAAAAAATTTATTCATAGCATAATCATTAATTTAAACTGGGTATTGATGCTATTGTAGGCAATATAACACTGCAGTATTAATGAACATCTCAAACTGCAAAACAACTTAAATTATGCACTAATTGAAAGTTAATTTGTCTCTGTGTATAAGGTTTAATGGGAAGTGTAATCAGGTGCGTCATGGCTGATGTAGATGCCTTAGCGCGTCAGACCCTTAGAAGAGACCCTTTAGCATGTTGATATATTAGCAGAAACAGATGAATGGTTATTCTTATGGTTCAGATTACCGGGCTTTACTTCTTCATATCACCACAACTCCACAGACAGACTCGCCAGTCACTGTTCCTGCTGCACGTGTAGCCAATATGGTATTATTGGGGTGTGTAATTATGCTAATTTACAATTCTCATGAACACGCGCTCATTTACGCACAGGTGGCATTCATCATGTTTATGCAGGTGATTTACGCAGTTATCTGAAGTTTGGAGCGTTTGCTGAATCTGACGTGGCACACTCATACGAGCCCACCGTATGAAAAAAAGTAAGAGAAAGTTAAGATAAGAATACGAAAATGTTCTTGCATGAGGCCCATTGTTTTTAGGTCTTTGTAATGTGTCTGCTTCCCCATCTATGTCACAACCGGTCATTGAAGGACAGGGAATCTCCCTTTGAATTGCCTCTCCTGAGGTTTCTTCAGTTTTTTTCTTGTATAAGAAGGTATTTTAGGGAGTTTTCCCTCGTCTTTTTAGAGAGCTTGGGCTGGTTGGGAACTGTTAATATGTGGGCCTGTAAGCCCTTTGAGACTTTGTATGTGATATTGAGCCACACAAATAAACTTGACTTGAATATTGTAGAACAAGATAACAAAGACTGTATGACAGGAAATATTAGTTAAATATTGCTGCTGTTAGATCAATCAAAGGCCTCGTTTCCGTCTTGCATTAACATGCAATTTGTATCCACATTTTTTTCCAGATCATGGAAAAATGCTTGTTAATGACAGGTGTAAATGCTCGCATAAGAACAGAGTGTGATTTAAGCGACCAGATCACATGTGTATGTGGTCTGGCTCACATTGTGATCAAATCTTAATTAATTAAAACCAGTCAGATGAAGAGAGAAGAGAGAAGATAATCCTTTATTAGTCACAGCGGGGAAATTGCATGTTACAGCAGCAAAGGGGATAGTGCAAGGCCACAACAGGCAAAATAGTGCAAGGCAACAAGCATCAATAGGTATAATAATAAGTGAATAATAAGCAAAATATAATAAGTCCACAGGCTGAATTTAAATATAAATGCAATTAGTGCAGCAGGGACATTCATCTGATAAAATCCACCCACAATTTGAGAAGGTTATCTCATTTTCCTGCTTGCTCATGCTAATAAAGTTATTTTAAATCCTTGAATCCTACATCTGAAAGTTGAGCAGCCCATACAAAAAAAGTTATTTGTTATTGTAAAAATTTGATGAGGACCATCCATGGAGAAAGGAGGAAGGACAGGCTTTAAAACAGTGTAATGACCCCTACTGGGATGCGATTGCAACGTAGCATTCCAGATCACAAGACAAAGTGCAATTATCCAGGCAATGTAAAGCTGAAATCACATTTTCATGCAAAGCGTAAAAAAGGCCAAAAAAAAAAAAAAAAANAAAAAAAAAAAAAAAAAAGTCAGAAACTGGTTTAAGACTTGGTAGAATTATGAAAGATCAAGATCTGTGAGATTTCAGATCATTCTCAGAATCTTTAAACTCATCTTTTGGCAAGACTATCACCGCGATAAGTAAAAAAAAAAAAAATAACCTGTTTATTTTTATAAGGTTTTAATCCAGTATTTAAAAAGCGTATGATTGGCGGCTTCCATCACACCGAACAGAACCCCAGTAAAACTATGAAATGTACACACACATTCTCTGACTACCCCTCCATGTCCTTTCTGGGTTTAGATTTATTCTAAGGCGTATATGGCATATAAGTACACATTCCATATTGAGCAGGTCATTACTCTCTTGGAGTGTACACCCCCTCCAACACACACACACACGCACACACACACATACCCACACACACGGGGGGGGGGCTTAATTTAGGAACATCTACTTGGATTTCATCCTCAGCAGGACCTGATCTTCATTTGTCACAGTGCTCATACATCTAATTAAGAAAAATGAATCCGTTTAGAAAAAAATGTTTTTTTTTTACTTCAATAACACAAAACTCTGCCTCAAGAGGTTTCCTACACATTAAGGTTTAAAACTAGAGAAAGCAGACACTGATTTTTAGTAACAATCCATCCAGTGAACATTTAGCCATTTTTACTGCACATGTGCTGTAAAGTACTGAGAGTAACATGATTGAGTTGCTGTCATGTCGGAATGTTTAACTTCATTAAATCTGGTTCAGCATAAGAGCGGATACAGTTCAAACATTGCTCATATTCTGATATTCAGTGTTCTGTAGTACAATTTTTAAGCCGTGTCAGTGAACATGTCATCAGCTAATTAGAAGAAAAATCAGTAAAATAAAGAAGTTACTTTATGATGGGTGTTTGGTGTCAGTGGGAGATCTGGGGTTGGCAGGTAGACAGCTAAGCTAAGCTAAACTAAGCTAAGCTAAGATAAGATAAGATAGGCTAGGCTAGGCAGATTTTTTTTTTTTTTCCATTTTGACTCCATGGCCCAGATTCATAAACCAGTAGTGCATGTTTTACCGCATCACTATGTGCAAATATCACAGCGCAACCACTTTTGCTCATTCATAAATGGCTGTTACTGACATATTTTAGCGTTTGCCTTGAAAGAGGCATTGCTGAGATATTTCCTTATTTGCGTGTTGTGGTAGCTATTCATAAAACAAACCGACACGCAAAAAATAAGACCTGCTTCAGTCCGGTGGTAAATNTGTGGTAGCTATTCATAAAACAAACCGACACGCAAAAAATAAGACCTGCTTCAGTCCGGTGGTAAATTTCAGCGGTATGAAATATGGGCCACGTTTAAAAATTTGGGCCATGTTGGGACTATGACAGGAAAAGCTAGAGAGTTGGCTGACATGATGCAAAGAAGAAAGGTGGAT
>VXCM01001184.1:56748-69344 GCA_014773175.1 Lucifuga dentata | reverse complement strand
ATATATATATATATATATATATATATATATATGTTCTATTTTTACTTCTTTACTTCTTTTACTGCACTGTAATTTACCTTAATTTAAGTGTTGTAAATTTTAGACAAATTGTTTTTTTTTTAAAATGATCTTATTGCTGTATTTTTATTTTATTTGTTGTATTTTACTTTGTTTTTATTGCTGTATTTTTATTTTATTTGTTGTATTTTACTTTGTTTTTATTGCTGTATTTTTATTTTATTTGTTGTATTTTACTTTGTTTTTATTGCTGTATTTTTTATTTTATTTGTTGTATTTTACTTTGTTTTTATTGCTGTATTTTTATTTTATTTGTTGTATTTTACTTTGTTTTTATTGCCCATGTTCTTTGAAATGATTTTATTCTCATTTTAATCTTTATTACACATAAACCTGCCTTGACTGTAACGTTGACATGTTATTTTATTTATTTTATAATCGTTTTATCAGAGTTATTTATAATAAACTAATTATGCTGTTTTCATAAAGCTGCATGTAAACAAACTGAATGAGCCAATCAAATGATTAGCATCTGGAAGTTAAAAAACAGATCAATAATCTGATCATGTCTCCTAGTTGGCCTGTTAGCCTAGCATCTGTTAGCCTAGCATCTATTAGCCTAGCATCTGTTAGCCTAGCATCTGTTTTTTCCTCACAGAGTGTTTTTTGTTTTTTTGTGACTCTTTGTGAAACATTTCTTAAATGAGATAAACTGAACAGGAAGTCAGGAACACCTGGCCTGGCTGCACCTGGCCGGACCATACCATGTGCTCCAGTATGGGGGTGTTGGAGTAGATGGGCTGAGCCCGGCCTGGTCCACTTAAATGGAAGGGGTCGTCCATGTACGTGTTAGACGTGGGGAACCTGCGAGTCTTCAGCCAGCTGAGGACAAAAACACCACACACACACACACACACACACACACACACACACACACACAGGAAGTCAAATATCAACAAGTTTAATGATGGATGGATGATGTATGATGGATGGATGATGGATGATGGATGGATAATGTATGATGGATGGATGATGGATGATGGATGGATGATGGATGGATGGATGGATGATGTATGATGGATGGATGATGGATGGATGGATGGATGATGGATGGATGGATGGATGATGTATGATGGATGGATGGATGGATGGATGGATGATGGATGGATGGATGATGGATGGATGATGGTTAGACCTCTTACCTGAGTGCTCCATCTACATGGTCCAGTGCGTTGTTGTCATGGTGATTGTGATTGGCGGCTGCTTCCTGCAGCAGCTGGAGCCATCGCTCCTTATCATCTGAACTACTGGCCTAAAGGAAGGAAGGAAGGAAGGAAGGAAGGAAGATGAACAAATAAATGAGTAAATAAAATAAAGATTTCTTAGATTTCTAGATTGCTCCCTTTAGTTTGAGATCCAGTTCTCAGAACGTTCCTGGAATGTTCCTACTTGCATCTTGGAGCATAACGGAACGTTCTACAGCCATTCCGAAACTTTCCTGAAAAATGTTCAGGAAATGTTCCCCAAAGTTTCTGCAAAGTTATTATAAAACCAAAAGAGAACCTCCCTAAAAACCTTCCAGCAACGTTTCCTATATAATTTTCCTTTTCTTATTAATTTTATAGAACTTCTGGGAATGTTTGGTTTAATTTTCTACCTTTAGAATTCTCAGGAAACGTTCCTCAGAGGTTCTGTAAGAATTAAAAAAAAAGGTGAGCCTTCAGGAATGTTTTTAATTCCAACCTTAAACATCCTGGGAATGTTCTCAGAATAAAGAAACCAGACTGGAATGTTCTGAGAAGGTTCTTACAGGCTTTCCTAATGATTAGGAAACGTTGCAGGAACGTTAGCTGTTGAATGTTAGCTCTGACCTCCAGCACGGCGACCTGGTCTCCATGCAGGGTCAGCGAGATCCGGTACGCGTGCTCGGTATCCGGTCCGGCTCTGACCTCACATCCTGTCAGCTGGATGGTGTACTGAGGAGGCCGCGCCCTCTTCACCTCCCCCCCACCATCCTCCTCCTCCTCCTCCTCCTCCTCCTCCTCCCCAAACATGTTGAGGAGACCCGCCTCCACCTGACACAGGAGGCTCTGCCACTGACAGTTCATCAGCACGTTCAGGAAGCCTGTCCACCAATCACAGCACAGATCAGAGGTCACAGAGGGACAGGTCAGAGGTCACAGAGGGACACAGGTCAGAGGTCACAGAGGGACACAGATGACATCATTTGGANACAGGTCAGAGGTCACAGAGGGACACAGGTCAGAGGTCACAGAGGGACACAGATGACATCATTTGGAATTTGACTTCATTTATTTTTCATTTATCAGCTGAAAGCTAAAACATCTTTTATCAGACAGGAAGAAACTTTTTCCCTGATTTGACCTTTTTAGTGATTTTTTTTTCAGGATTATTAATCATGAAATGTATTCCTGATGTTCAGTGTGAAAACAGCAACGTGTCTGTGTGTGTGTGTCTGTGTGTGTGTGTGTGTGTGTGTGTGTGTGTGTGTGTGTGGTTTGTACCTTTGTTTTGGCGGCTGCAGGAAGCTGCAGGTTTCTCCGTCGGCTCGGAGCTTGACTGCAGAGATTTTATCTGAAATGTGTTCATTCAGATTACAGCTGGTTTTATTATTTGTTATATTTTAGTTTATTATTTGTTATATTTTTTATTTATTATATTTTGGCTTTATTATATTCATTGATTGTTTACTTCTGTAAACTTGTTGATTTTATTGATCTTTTCCTTTAATTGTAAATTTATCTGAATGCTACGTGACTCCGTGTTGTTGCAGTTCCAAGTTCTCACCAACAGAGGGCGATAATCATCATCCATTATTAATGTCCATTTATTATTTTATCCAGACGGTATTTATATGGGGAATTAATTTAGACTCTAATATGTCTCTGTGAGGAGACAGGAAGTGTGTGTTGTGTGTGTGTGTGTGTGTGTGCGTGTGTGTGTGTGTCACCTTGCGGCACAGCGGCTGTTCTGATTGGATGGTGGCCGAGCAGCTCTGAGTTTCCTCCTCACCTCCAGCGCTCACCTCCTCGATCACCTGCAGAGAGAAAACGGCTCAGGATTGTTCTGTTTGGCTTGTGGCTGTGTTTTATTGTTTGTTTGTTTGTTTGTTTGTTTGTTTACCCTCCTCCACTCCTCGGCCTGCTGGAAGCTGCTGTAGCCCAGGATCAGCGCGTCGGATCCCAGCAGCAGCAGTTTGAGTTGATGCTGAATCTTCCTGCTGCTCTTTGGTTTGTAGATCAGCTGACATCCTGTCAGGTTCAGCTCCAGGTGAGGCAGCAGGTCCTGAGCACACTTATAACACTGATACACACACACACACGCTTTATAATGCATCTTTTACTCAAATAACAGTACAAGTAAAACAAAATGTCATCAGCAGTAAAAGCAGGTAAATAAAAACAGTCGTGCGAGGCTGAAGAACGTGGGACTCGAAAATGGTGAGAAGAAGCAGAATCCAGAAAAACGAAGAACAACACGCTGTGACTGCAGAATTACTTCCTGCTGAGCTACTGCCACATCAAACCAAACACTTCCTGCTGCTGCTTCACAATAAAAGCTTTCAACAAGCAAAACACTGGAGGACTTTTATTGTGAAGCAACAACAGGAAGTGGTGACTTCCAAAACAAGTCAGAAACTACAAATAATGCTGCAAAATAAATGTGTTTTTATGAAATCAAACTTGAACATTAGTCAACACGTTTTGTTGGGGGATTTTTCTTTAAGATTGAAAGGATAAATGATAAAAGAGCAGCATGCATGTACACACACACACACACACACACACACACACAGAAATGCACACTCACTAGCAGGACGTTGTTTCTGATGATGAACAGCTGTTTGGTCCATTGTCCGAGCCACTTCCTCCTCCACAGGTAGCCACAGAGGCGGGATTCGGGGGCGGGTCTTAGGCAGGGCTGGGAGGCGCTCCATTGGATGTAGTGGGCCCTGTCCTTCACAAGCTCCTCCTCCTCTTCCTCATCTCCTTCCTCCCCATATGACTCATAGTGGCTGCTGTCTGACTCCGCCTTTTCTGAGAAGACGTTATGATTTTTATTTTTACATGTGTGTGTGNTGTGTGTGTGTGTGTGTGTGGATACCTGTGTTTGTCGTGGTTGTGTCAGGTATGTAAGGTTCTGCCTCCTCATACGTATCTTCATCATCATCAGCGTTTCCTCCCAGACCTCCTGGTGGGAGGGGTGGGACCACAGGGCCCTGCATATGACATCACAAAGTTTTTATTTTAAAAAATACAGAAAAGTTAATCTAAGGTCAAAGTTCAAAGTAGCTGAATCAAAAATCCATAAATGACTTCAGACGCTGAAGTTTTATTTCAGACATTCTGAGAAAGCCAACCAAAATAATTTGGTTCCAAACAGGAAGGACCCTTCATGTTCCAGATGTGTGTGTGTGTGTGTGTGTGTGTGTGTTCTATCAATCCATCACATAGCTCAGATGCTAATCACCCGCCATCAGTGACCACTTCCTCCCTTCTTAGCCAATAGGAGGGCAGAGAGAGGGGAGATGGCCTCACAAATAAACACTGTACTTCCTGTCCTCTCTCTCTCTCTCTCTCTCCACACACACACACAGTCTGTCATTAGCAACCACATCACAAACCAGCGTCCACTTCTCCTCCTCCTCCTCCTCCTCCTCCTCCTCCTCTCTGTCAGTCTGTTTTCTTTTCATCACCACTTTTTGTTTCACCTCGTACAAAAATGAGGTCTTGAGGTCAAGGACAGACGTAAGACATAAAGAAGAAATCAGTAAGATGAACAGACTGTAGCTATAGTGTGTGTGTATTTGTGTGTGTATGTGTGTGTGTGTGTGTGTGTGTGTGTGTGTGTGTGTGTGTGTGTGTGTGTGTNGAGACCAGCTCAGAAGACTGGACACCTTCTGAACACACACACACACACACACACACACACACACACACGTTTTGTGTTCAGGCTGTGTAAAGTGTGTGTTTTACTGTAAGGTCATTGTTAGCCGGTACCTGTCCCAGGTGTGTGTGTCAGCTTGTTGCTAGGAGACGATGCCGGACAGCTCATGATCATGTACTCAGCATCTTCTACTGTAAACACAACAAGTACACAAATACTCACATACTCCTGTACTATTACACATAAATTATCAGTTACTACAAAGACTCAACACGTGTGTGTTGGGTTGCTACAGTAACAGTAGATTTACTGTACTCATGTCATAGTACACAGTACACTAGTACTATTATCAGCAGTACTGGTGTAGTACTGGTGTGGTACTGGTGTAGTACTGGTGTAGTATTGGTGTAGTACTGGTGTAGTACTGGTGTAGTACTGGTGTAGTATTGGTGTAGTACTGGTGTAGTACTGGTGTGGTAATGTTGTAATACTGGTGTAGTATTGGTGTAGTACTGGTGTGGTACTGGTGTGGTACTGGTGTAGTATTGGTGTAGTACTGGTGTGGTACTGGTGGAGGACTGGTGTAGTATTGGTGTGGTACTGGTGTAGTACTGGTGTGGTACTAGTGTAGTACTGGTGTAGTACTAGTGTAGTACTGGTGTGGTACTGGTGTACTACTGGTGTAGTATTAGTGTAGTACTGTGTAGTACTGGTGTGGTACTGGTGTAGTACTGGTGTAGTACTGGTGTAGTATTGGTGTAGTACTGGTGTAGTACTGGTGTAGTATTGGTGTAGTACTGGTGTAGTACTGGTGTGGTAATGTTGTAATACTGGTGTAGTATTGGTGTAGTACTGGTGTGGTACTGGTGTGGTACTGGTGTAGTATTGGTGTAGTACTGGTGTGGTACTGGTGGAGGACTGGTGTAGTATTGGTGTGGTACTGGTGTAGTACTGGTGTGGTACTAGTGTAGTACTGGTGTAGTACTAGTGTAGTACTGGTGTGGTACTGGTGTACTACTGGTGTAGTATTAGTGTAGTACTGTGTAGTACTGGTGTGGTACTGGTGTAGTACTGGTGTAGTACTGGTGTAGTATTGGTGTAGTACTGGTGTAGTACTGGTGTAGTATTACCAGGCGTGTCCTGCAGGTTGGACAGCAGCTCTGAGATGGATTTCTTCTGAGCCTGAGCGACGAAACTCAGATTCTCTGAGTCCAGAACAGACAAGAAGGACTGCAGGTCCCAGATCAGCTTAGCCAGCACTGAGACAGACAGACAGAGAGACAGAGAGACAGGCAGAGAGACAGACAGACAGAGAGACAGAGAGACAGGCAGAGAGACAGACAGAGAGACAGGCAGACAGACAGACAGACAGAGAGACAGACAGAGAGACAGAAAGACAGACAGACAGAGAGACAGGCAGAGAGACAGACAGACAGAGAGACAGAGAGACAGGCAGACAGAGAGACAGACAGAGAGACAGACAGACAGACAGACAGACAGACAGACAGAGAGACAGGCAGAGAGACAGACAGAAAGACAGACAGACAGACAGAGACAGACAGGTTAACAACTCAAAGACACATGAAACTGAATACTTCCTATTATTTTGGATTCTGTGTAACAGCACACACACACACACACACACACACACACACACACACACACACACACACACAGTATCTACCTCTATCAAAGACTCTTTGTCTGCTGGTCTCATTATCACTGTTTACACACTGACACACACACACACACACACACACACTGACACACACACACAGACTTTATTCTCTTTTATATCTTTGAGGTTTTGGAACAGTATATATTATTTATATAATAACAATAAAGCAGTTTGGATTAAATAACTGAGAGAGAGAGAGAGAGAGAGAGAGAGAGAAGCNGATTAAATAACTGAGAGAGAGAGAGAGAGAGAGAAGCTAACAGGAAGTGTTGTGTTCAGTTATTCATCAGCATGTTGATAAAACATGAAACATGTCAGTCATAAAGTCTCAGTGTTCATGTATGAATGAAGCTGTTGTGAGAACTGATACAAAACTCTCTCTCTCTCTCTCTCTCTCTCTCTCTCAGAATGAATAGACTGTATGAGCAGCAAAGAGCTGCTGAAGTCTGATTCACTTTTATAAACGACAAAAACAAACTGAACGTTTACATCTATCTCCACGCAGCTTCATGTGTAGAAAACAAAAAAAACACGCCTGTGTGGATTAACACGTATGTAACAGACTGGCGACACGTTATCATGGAGGNCAAAAAAAACACGCCTGTGTGGATTAACACGTATGTAACAGACTGGCGACACGTTATCATGGAGGTGATGTCAGCAGTGTGGCTGCATGAAGGACGTCTGCTCTGAGCAAACCAGACAGGATCGATCAATCAATCAATCAATCAATCTATCATTAAAAATATAAAAACATATAAGAAGAATAAAACACGTCTGTTCTAAAATAAGACGACAGGAAGGGCAAAATCAGCGGCTTTAAACCTGAGGGCTGCGTGGGACTCTGTGGGACAGCCTCCACAGAGTCCCACAGAGTCCCACAGAGGAGCAGCAGCAGTGAATGCATCGTCACCTCTGGTTTTCAGCCTTGATCTCAGCAGGTAACCCTGAGTCCTCACAGAGGTCAAAGGGCGCAGCAGCTCTTTTAGATATTTGGGGTCATGACCTTATGTGTAAGTCAGGGGTTAAAGTTTAAAACCAACCCTACGGAGCTGACGGAGGCTAAACGGTGGAATGAGGGCTGCAGAGTTCTGGAGCAGAAACAGGTGAACAGAGCGTTACAGCAGGCGTGTTGTAGCATCATGTCACGAGGCGTGACGTGATAAAAGCACGGATGACAGTTTCTAGTCTTTCCGCTGAAGGACGGGTCTGACTTTACAGACATTTCTTAAGTGTAGAAAACACGACATATCAGAGATTTCACACAGAAACACGCCAAAACAGAATCTGGGAGGTACGTGAACATGCGACACGACATCACAGAGGCCCAGAGCGCCATGACACGGCTCCGTGGTTACGTCACACGTGGCATGCCCCCTTCTGCCTGATGACAACGTGAAGCGTAAACCAACCTTCAGCCGCTCATGACACACCTGACGGCAGGTGAAGAGTTTTTAAACTCTCACGTCACCAATAACACGTCTCCGTGACCTCCAGCATCACGGAGCGCCAGATTTTATTTTCTGATTCATCAAAGTTTCAAACAAGAAACTTTTTTTCAGTTTTTGGCTCTTATGACCTTTTTACCAACAAAAAGCACTTCCTGTTTCCATGTTTTGGACACGTAATTGATTTTGAAGACTAACATGTTCTTTTTTATACTTCCTGCTAGTGATGGACACACACACACACACACACACACACACACACAGGGTNTACTTCCTGCTAGTGATGGACACACACACACACACACACACACACACACAGGGTCTTCACTCACCGTGTTAAACATTAGCAGCAGGTTATCAGTGTTTACCATGTTTATTCTGTGACATCAGGAACACATGAAGGTCGCAGCTTTAGAACACACGTGACATGAAACTGAACCTGAACAGAAACTCAGACTATTAAAGTCTTTTAACACAAATTGAGTCATTTATAAAAAAAAAACACAGCGTCACGTTAAGTGATAATTGTCGTCATTTCAGTTGAACATGCAGATCAGCATGTTCATGGCATGTTCATGACCTGTTTCATGTTTATATTCATCCTGATTCACCTGCTGCTACAGAGAAGCTGACATGTACAGCTCCATGTTTTCAGAGACTAGGTGTGTACATGTGTGTGTGTGTGTGTGTGTGTGTGTGCATGTGTGCGTGTGTGTGTGTGTGTGCGTGTGTGTGTGTGTGTGCGTGTGTGCAGAGGGAGGTTGATGCTTGATGAAGAGTCTCGGTGTCACTAGAACATGTGTCAGATCAGATCAAAACTTTCTATTTAAATAAACTGATCAGCTGAGTGTTTCTATCCATCAAAACTATTGATCACTAACATGTAAATACAGTTTAAACATCATCAGATCTCATGATAAAATTTACCGTCAGACTGAAACTCGTCTTCATGTTAGCGTGTCCGTGTGTTTAATGAATCACTTCCTGTCACGTTACATAGCAACGCCTCTTTAAAGACAAACATCAGTGTATGTTGATGAATGATTGGACGTGTTGCGTGATGATATTTGACCTTATCAACATGTTAAATCTGCTGCCGTGTTTTATGAAGACGATTATTCAACTCTTCATGATAAATGCTACAAATTAGCATCAGGACACGGAGACACTGGAACATTAGCGTGACTGCAGAGACGTGAAGCTGGAGCTCGTGTTCGTGGTGCGTTTGGGTTCAGTCAGGATCAGACCATCTGAGGACTCACAGCCCCTCGCATCACTTCCTGTTCCCGCCCACACTTCCTGCTGATGGAGAGACCACCCAGCCGTTATCCGTGTTTTCTCTCTGACTCAGCCTCTCAGCAGAACACGCTACAATCATATCACATGAGAGAAGAATCTGAACACGTGGAGATTCTTTACATGTAGAAAACAGAGGAAAAGCAGAAGTTATGAAGAGTCGTGAAGAATTTTCCAAAGTTTTTATGTTCCTGAACGCAACACGAGCTGAAACTCTACAAACATGTAAAAGTTTGACTCCTGAATTAGACGATAGATAGATAGATAGATAGATAGATAGATAGATNACACGAGCTGAAACTCTACAAACATGTAAAAGTTTGACTCCTGAATTAGACGATAGATAGATAGATAGATAGATAGATAGATAGATAGATGATAGATAGATGATAGATAGATAGATGATAGATAGATAGATAGATAGATAGATAGATAGATAGATAGATGATAGATAGATAGATAGATAGATAGATAGATAGATAGATAGATAGATAGACAGATAGATAGATAGGATAGATAGATAAATAGATAGATAGATAGATAGATGATAGATAGATAGATATAGATAGATAGATAGATAGATAGATAGATAGATAGATAGATAGATAGATGATAGATAGATAGATAGATAGATAGACAGATAGATAGATAGGATAGATAGATAGATAGATAGATAGATAGATAGATAGATAGATGATAGATAGATAGATAGATAGACAGATAGATAAATAGATAGATAGATGATAGATAGATAGATAGACAGATAGATAGATAGATAGATAGATAGATAGACAGATAGATAGATAGATAGATAGATGATAGATAGATAGATAGATAGATAGATAGATAGATAGATAGATAGATAAATAGATAGATAGATAGATAGATGATAGATAGATAGATAGATAGATAGACAGATAGATAGATAGGATAGATAGATAGATAGATAGATAGATAGATAGATAGATAGATAGGATAGATAGATAGATAAATAGATAGATAGATAGATCATTGTTCTTCTCGTCTTTCAGACACTGCGTCCATTCAGCAGCGACTCATGTGGGAGAGGAAGGTTAACGTGTCTGATTAATGTGTCTCTGCTGTTTTAAACACGGACAGCTTCCTCCACACGCCACATACCTCACACACCCACTGCAGGGGGACACGCCAACAACACAAAGACACGTCAACAACACAAAGACACGTCAACAACATGAGGACACGCTAATGACATGAAAACTTGTCAACAACATATGTCTTTGTGTTGTTAACATGAAGACATGATAACAACACAAAGACACGTCAACAACATGAGGACACGTTAAAGACATGAAGAAGACACGTCAACAACAAGAGAAAAGGAAAGAAAACACAGAGCAGCATGTTTTTACAGTGTAGCTGCTAATCTGACCATCAACATCATTTCCTGTCTGTGGCTTCCATGATGTAAAACACACACACACACACACATACACACACGCACGCACGCACACATGACAAATGATCAGCTGATCACTCAGAATGGTTCAGATACAAAACAATTTCTACAACAGTAACCATGGCAACAACAACCATTCCACAGGCCTGTCTGTCTGCTTGTTTACAAACAAGTNAACAACAGTAACCATGGCAACAACAACCATTCCACAGGCCTGTCTGTCTGCTTGTTTACAAACAAGTAAACAAAAACAAACAAGTAAACAAACAAACAGCATGAGAAAACAACAATAACTATCGCTTTACTTCCTGTTTCCTGTTTGTCTGCAGCTTTAAAGCAAACAGTGATGGAAAAAAACAGAAAAAGTTTAAAGTGAGTGTGTGTGTATGTGTGTGTGTGTGTGTGTTTGTGGTGTGTGTGTGTGTGTGTGTGTTTCAGTCAAGTTAGTGATTTAAGCTGCTTTACCATAAAAACCAAACCTTCAAATTAGCAGCAGGATGGGATTCTTCCATACATCCCACAGTGTGTATGTGGTGTGTGTGTGTGTGTGTGTGTGTGTGCAGCAGGGTGTGTGTGCAGAGTTTTTTCTCTTTGATCCTATAAATATAGACAAGCAGAAACGTTTACATCGCTGACCTGCTCTCTGCTCTGAAGTGGTTCCTTTCCTCTCTGTGACCTTTGACCTTTTTCATTCAGCTGTTTAATGAAACCGACTGACTAGTATAACCTTTCTATTGAAACCTGCCAGTTTGTACAGCTCCACGGGTATTATTATTATTATTATTATTACTATTATTATTATTAGTATTATTATTATTATTATTACTGTTATTATATTATTATTATTATTGTTATTATTACTGTTATTCCTATTGTTGTTTCATGAAATGGGTTCATTCAGATCCGTTTGCAGCATCTGGACTATAAATAAACTGGTTTGGAAGCTAATAATTAGTATATTAGTAGCTATTAATAATAGCTTTCACTACTTTTTCTGGTGATTTAATGCTCTGGTGAAATGTGAGCTGGTTTGGTTCCACAGATACTAAACACAACCAGCACAAGAACCACAATTATTAAAAAATAAATACAAATCATAACTATTTAAAACAAAAATAAAACATAAAAAAGAATAACTGTTTTTTTTAAAGAAAAAAAAGATCCACATCTATTTAAAAAAAAAAAAAAAAAAANAAAAAAAAAAAAAAAAAAGAACCGTAAGAGTTTTGGTGTTAAATAACGATGATGTGATGCAGGTCACTAAATTCCAGCTTCGCTTTTATCTCGCATTATGTTGCTGTTTAATATTCAGCTCTGACTAAAAACACGATGGATTAACTTGTTAACAGTGACGCAAACTTTCATAATACGAATTATTTTATTTATGTCGGATTATTTTTGTGCGGTTTTTCTCGTCGATAATCAATGTAGAATCAGAAATAAACTGTTGCATCAAAGCGTCGTAACGAGATTCAAACATTTGTTTCTACAGTCTAAACAGTCTATTAGCTTCAGTCCCTGAGGACAGGAAGAGGAGGAGAGGATGATGAAGGGAGGAGGAGGAGGAGGAGGGATGATGGTGGGAGGACATTAGTATTTCCGCTTGTTGCTCCTGTATTTACCATCAGCGCGATAAGCTGAAGCATTGCTAACTGGAGCTGATGACAGACATGACGGCTGAGATTTTAACTTTGAGTTTAATTTAGTCGCCAAACACACTGCAAGAAAACCTCCAAAACAACAACCCCCAAAAAAACAACCCCCCAAAAAACACAAAAAACAGCAACCCCCCAAAAAACACAACAGAAAA
>VXCM01001184.1:45515-56666 GCA_014773175.1 Lucifuga dentata | reverse complement strand
CCCCCCAAAAAAAACCAACAAAATCCCCCCAAAAAACCAAACAGATTGTGTTTTATAAAACACAATCTGAGCTAAAAACTAATTTAATAAATCTTTAGAGATTCACGTTAAAGCTGCTTGTTATTTCTCCGTTAAACCGTTACGACACGTTTAACCTGTAAAAACGAGCGACGCTGACGGCTTCAACTCTCAACGAGCCCAACGCTGTCAACCCATCGTTGTCGTGGAGATGATGGGACGCTGAATGTGATTGGACCAAACCACAGCAGAGTGGACATTCTCACACAGACAAAGAGAGGTCGGACATTCGGTGGAAAAAACGAAGAACTGGAACGGACCGGAAGGACCGGAGTCTGGACTCTGAGGAGGACTTTATGAAGTCCTGAAAAAGGCTGTACTTTTCCCCAAACTAGGGTCAGCGCTAAAGCTAATGCTAACGCTACGGCGTGTTAGCACAGACACGGCACTGTCCCGTGTCATTCATGTATCCACGGTTCTCGCATGTTCACGATGACCGTGCACGACTATCAGGCTTTAAGTTCAGGATGGCGGCGCCTCCAGGTTTCATCGTCTTTCTAGTCTTCACGTCACTTCGTAGATTTTTCTGTGTCATGTGACAGGAAGTGTTCCTCAGAGTGTGAAGTATCTCCTGACAGGAACCAGTGGCCATTTTTCATCCTTATGATCCCTCATGGATGAATCATAAATGTGTCAGCACTTCCTGTGACAGTCGCTTGTCATTCACCATTATGCCCCTCCCCCCACGTCTCTTTGCTTGGCCAATCATAGATGAAGGAACATTTACATCACACGTCTGCGTTGTTTCAAATTCCGAATGACACGTGACCTCACGACCTCATGACCCTCAGATGCTCCACAGATGGCCATTTTAGCCACGATCACGTCACGTTTTGGCACTCGCTCTCAGTCCTTGTTATGCGTAAACAGCGCTATGCGAGCACGGCGGTGACATCACCGATACGCCCACATGCAGAGCAAACCTTTCAAAATAAAAGCCGTCAGCGTGACCCAAACATGCTGCTGTGATCCACATTAATAAAAGCTGTTTTTTCTTTTTTAATGTAAGTTTTATAATATATTTATAAAACACGCATTAATCTCCTGTTGGAACTGTTAGAAGTTAAAGCAGACGTGTAATTTCTAACAGGTGAGAATAAGAGTTTCATCATTTGGTCATTTTGTGGTAAATTAACTTTAAAGAGATGATTCTGAAGTTGAACATCAGAAAACAGCAGATGTGTGAGAATGGTCTGAAATGTTTTGGAATATTTTAACGTGTCGGAAATAAAAATGAAAATCTGAAAAGCATCAAAATCATAAACTAAGTTTTCTGTTCGTACCTTTCTGTTTGTCCATTTCTCCTCCCTCAGTGTCGCCGAGCTTCATCCGTCCATCATCACGTGTGCTGATCAAAACACGAGAGAAACGAGGAGGAGGAGGAGGAAGAGTTTCTTCCCTTTTCTCCTCAGTAAACTGTGTGAATGAGTGAGAGTTCAGCTCAGTGACAAAAAGATGTGGGAGGAGAGAGAGGAGGAGCGAGAGAGAGAGAGAGAGAGAGAGAGGAGTGAGCAAGAGAGAGGAGAGAGAGAGAGAGAGAGAAGAGGAGGAGCAAGAGAGAGAGAGGAGAGAGAGCAGTTTGCAGTCTGTAGATAAAACTGTTTTTATTGTAACTTCTGTTTCACGTCACCATTCATGTTTACATCACCTGCATCAGATATGAAAACAACAGCTATCATAATAACAATAATAACAATAATAATAATAATAATAATAATAATAATAATAATAATAATAATAATAATGTGTGTACAGCCACGGTGCGTCTTTGAACACGAGTCGCTGTCGACACGTCTGAGTGTCACGGAAAACTGAACCCAGAAATGATGTTTGCACATTAATTTAAATAAAGGTTTTAGTAAAAGTATGACATCATCATGATGACATCATAATGAGTTTTCACTATAAACGAGTTTAAAAGCCTAAAACAGCAAACATTCCTCATTTTATAATATTTATGAAAATCTCATTTTCATCTTTTTACCCTCAATGAATGTTCCCTGAAGGTTTCCTGAACGTTCCCTGAAGGCTACACTATGAAACCTCTACAGAAGATCCGTTTTCTGAACTCGCTACGGAACATTCCGTTTTTGTAAAAGATACAAAAAATTCCCAAATGGTTCCAGAACTTTCCTATTTTATCTTTTATCAACATTCTAAACCTTCCTGAGAACTCATCAGCAAACGTTCCACAAAGCTAAACGTCTCACAGCCAAAAGGAAACAAACAGCTAACGTTTCTGCAGCGTTCCTTAAAGGACTATACCAGCGATTTAGCATGTTTTGGAAATTGTAACATAACGTGTTATGCAGGTTCTATAATTGAACTCCAACATGCAAAATCGCTGATTATGTCCTTTAAGACTTCCAATGTAGTTACGTTGTAAACCTTTGCAGAACCTCTGGAAAACATTCCTTGAACATTTCCTCAAGCAAGTTTTTTTTAAACAGCACGAGAATTTTCCCGTTCTTCAAACGTTCTGAAGGTAGGAATGTTCAGCAAAGCCTTCTGGGAACTTTTTTGGGAACCATCATCTATAATCAAATGGGAATGTTCTTGATCCTCTAAGAAAACTTTCCAGGAAACATTCTAGGAAGGTTCACGTCACTCTTTGGGAACGTTCCTGGAACGTTCCCAAAAGCTTTTCTGAAGGTTAGCTGGGAACGTCAAACGTGTTGAGTGACGTGTTCCACAAAGACACACCACCTATCCAAAAAAAAAAAAAAANAAAAAAAAAAAAAAAACACGTCAAAAGAAAAAAACAATCTTTATGTCACGTGATGTCAGTCACAGCAAACCACTTCCTGTTTCTAACTCAACCAATCAGAACAAAGCATTTATCTTCTCAGTATCAAACAGCGTCAGAGTCATTCCTCAGTGACAGACAGGAAAGAGGAAATCATCTAAACGTAAAGTGACCGATGCTCCTTCAGCGTTCCGCAGACTTTCCTCCTCATTTCTTTATTTTGTTTTTACAGATACAGGAAGTGCGTGAGGCAGGCTGGTGGTACGTGACAGGAAGTGGCGTTTGGATCTGTGTTCGTGTGAGAGGCGGACCGTGACCGGACGGAGGCCGCGATGAGTCCGAGCACCCAAACCAAAATCCAAAAGTTTCCAAATTCTGGGATTTTTCACTTCAATGAGTGAAATAAAGTGAACAGAAAGAATGTTTCCTGGAAAACTGTCAGCCTGTAAAATAAAAGCCTGCAAAATAAAAGCCTGCAAAATAAAAGCCTTGGTTTGGAACGCTTTACGCTGTAAAACAGGAAGTGGCGCTCTTCCTGCGGAGTGAACGGGATGAAAACTTTTAGGGTGAGTTCCACCAAGCTGCACTAAATCACACTTCATCTTAAAGCAAACAGGTTTGACTTTCAACTTGATTAAATCCTACCTAAAAGTACAAGGGTTGACTGATAAGTTGTGAGCCTGGCGCATAATGCATTGATCAGGTGTGATGTAAAATTCCTGAGGGTTTTAAATTAGCTCAGTGATGCTAAATTAAAGTTCCAACGAGCAGAAGTTATGGACTTTCTCCAGCATGGAAGGAGATTACACTGGAAAATAAAAACCTGAAACATGTCTGAGTTAGAGGAGTCTATGCTGGGCTTGCTACTTATCAATCAACCCTCGTTCCAAGCTGGCAAGATTTATCTGACTATGAAGTATTGATCATAAAAACTCCCTGTTAGGTTTGGTTGGTTAAAGGTGTAAAACATTCATAACTAGTCCGTGTTGTTATGATGCTGGTGGGTTTTATACGTCATACATGTTAGAATGATCACGGGTGTCCTGGTTATGATGGAGATTCAGCTTCCTGTCTGTGAGGTGAAGTCTGTCCTGGGTTTTGAAGTGAACGATGGTCAGTGAACGCATCTCCAGTGATTTCCCATCATGCCTCTCAGGTTCAGACGTCAGTAAAAATCTGAGGCTTTTGTCTCTTTTCGTCCCTCGTCGTCCTCTCCTGTCCTCCGATGAGGACAAGGGTTTTTTTCTGAACATTCATGTTAATAAACGACTTTTTATGATTTTTATGTTTTGATACTTCATGTATGTTCAAACAGCAGCTGCACATGATTTGGTCTCTAAGCAACATGAGGCGCTGCTAAATGTCCAAAACCTGCATGTAGGGAAAACCAGAGACACACGGAGACACGGAGATGTGACGGAGACGCATAGCGACGTACGGAGATGCCACAGAGATGCATGAAGACGTACAGAGACATGGAGACGCCACAGAGACGCCTGGAGACGCAAGGAGACATGGAGATGCCAGAGACATATGGAGATGCAAGGAGACGCCACACAGACACATGGAGACACAAGGAGATGCCACAGAGACACCACAGAGACGCCACAGAGATGCTGTGGAGACACATGGAACACACGGAGATGCCGTCGTCCTCTGTCTAATGTCCACAATCATGGAACCACCAAACTTTGTCTGTGTGTCTCTGGTTTTTAAAGTTTATTTATTGTTTTTTTTTTATTGTTCTTCTGCACTGCAAAAAAACCAAAAAAACTGATGCTTCAGAAGTGTGTGTGTGTGTGTGTGTGTGTGTATGTGCAGAGNAAAAACCAAAAAAACTGATGCTTCAGAAGTGTGTGTGTGTGTGTGTGTGTGTGTATGTGCAGAGTACTGGTGGGTAAACGGGGCAGTGACCTTTGCTGGATCGGGACAAAAAGCAGAAGAGTTCTGTGATGCTGATCGCTGTTGGGCATCAACGTTCTTCCTGTTAGCAATGCTAACGGACGCCATCATCCTCGCCATCATTCTACTTCCTGTGTTCCTCCGTTACAGATTTTCTATCATATTGATTGGTTATTGGAATTGTCCACTCACCAATCCTTCTCTTTATGTGCTATATTTGCTGGATCCAATCACTAATCTCTCAGCTCTTTAAGCCCCGCCCACTTCCAGGTTAGCTTCTGGTGCTAGCTTCCTGCTTCACTTTGTCTTTCATGTTTCTTTATGAAAAGCAGAGACATTCCTTCGTTTTCTGAGTCACATGACTCCAGATGAAACCAGTAGGAATTTCTCTCAAACGTCTTTCCTGTTTGTTCCGTTAGCGGCGGCGTTGTCAAACTTCCACTGTTCCTCCTCTATATGAAGCGANCCTGTTTGTTCCGTTAGCGGCGGCGTTGTCAAACTTCCACTGTTCCTCCTCTATATGAAGCGAGCGGCATGTAAAAGTTTCAAAAAAGCCCCAAACCACAGTCTGAAGTGCTCAGAGCTAACGCTAAAGCTAGCATGGTGATACAACACTTCTTCCTGCAGAGTCCACACGCAGTTTGTGCTTTAGTGTCGCTTTTATCATGTCTACGATCCAGAACTCACGCTAACCAAAAACCTTCCATTCCCGCTGCTCGTCCTTCGCTAAATTCATAAAAGCTCGTTAAAAACCTCAACGTCCACAAACTCACGTCTCTGTCTCAGAAAGACATATTAGAGGCCTTTCTTCCAAACGATTTCATTTCAAAAAGATCACTTAGCTGAATGCTAATACATTAGCAATATTCAACATGGTAGCATTAGCTATGCTAGCTTACATCATATGTTTTAGCCTGAGGGGAAAATAATTCCATAACTATTAATCTTGTAGTTTTATAGTAGACAAGAGATAAATATCATATCAGCATTATTAATAAATTAAATGGGAGTCTGTATTAGCTTGTAGCTACAGGATGTGATGCTAATCCTGCTAACTCCTGACTATGAGGAAAATTCTCCCTTTGTTTTTACAAATATGTATGCTGTTATGATGACATCATAGCCGACTAAGCCAATAGGAACAATACGTCTTCAACCTAAAGATGAGCTAACCAGCTAACAGGCTGTTAGCTCACGAGTCGTAACTCAGATGTGGGATGTTGGTTCAACACCCGACGGGAAGCTGATGTCAGAGCACGCCGTAACCAGGAAGTCACAGCTGGATCAGGCCACACCTCCAACACCACAAAACACAGCAAATTCCTATTAATTTGGATAATTTCATGTTCATTTAATTGTTCTATTAAATTTTTCCCCAAAATCAATTAAAAATAATCCTGGGGCCAAAATACCTTAGCATGTTCATATTATCAGCCGTTATTCACTTATGACATACAGTGCATAACGTATTTATGTTCACAGATATGCAAAAAATATCATTAACACTTTCGCAGGTTTCTTAATTTAAGCCGTTTTTTATTATATTTCTGTTTTTATATTAGTCATTATTTGAAAAGATCATTTGCAAAAACAGATAATTAAAAATTGGTTAAAATCATGTTGTTTTATTGAGCATTCCGGTAACGCCGATCAATCTGATGAATTTAAAATAGTAGTGCAGCGTCTGTTCAAAACACGCGTGTCCAGAACGGGCTTTGTTTCTGTACGGGTCAGACCGTGGCGCTGGACCGGAGCGTATCCCGCCACGCGGACTACTTTTTAATCAGCACAATTCAATTCAAGAACCGCTCATCCAAACAAGTACGTTTGCTTCATATTACCTGGAATGCGCAAATAAAATAAATATGATTTTAAATTTATAGAAATTTAGTTTTTTTTAATTTCCAGTCAGTCTGTGAATTTGATTGGTCAAAGTGGACTGGATCGGTCTCGCTGCCGGAACGGTCGGGTTCTGAAAGACGACGCCTGAGACGGTGCTGCATTTAAATTCATAAAAAACATAAACAATGAAAAAATCCAGCTGTGTTTTCAGGATTCGTGTGTGGAGCCTCAGCATCGGTAACGTCGTGGTTACGGCGCCGTGCCTGTCGTGAAAAGCGTCTCGTGACTTCCTGCAAATCTGAGCGACGCCAAACCTGAAACACGCGAAACTTCTGCTGAAGTCCCGGAGCCTCCGACGTGACGAGAACTCGTAAGTAAAACGCCGTTTGGTTCTGAGTGGCTTCAGGATCTCCTCGTGTATTGATCCAGGAAGAGCAGGGGATTATGGGAAATGTAGTCCTGGTTGTGTTAAAAGAGAGAGAATTTCTTCTTCAGGTTGTTCCTCTTCCAGAGAGACAGACGGTCAAACTCCTCGATGGACATCCCAAAAACACTAAAGAACTCCTCCTGGGACAGGTGTCTCTGAGGACGAGAGAGAGAGAGAGAGAGAGAGAGAGAGAGAGAGAGAGAGAAAGAGATCATTTCATCCAGCACTGAGAATGTCTTTTCTTCACTCGCTCCACCTGGGAGGAGCTACGCCTGTGGCTGATGCCCAGCGGCATTCTGGGAAATGTATTGGTGTTGACTAAACGAGGAGTTAATAACTGAAGTGATCATCATACCGATTCTCTCTGACTCACTTCCTGTTTACACTGAGAGCTCGACTTTTGATCTGCAGCCAATCAGGACTCAGAGACAGAAGACAGAGATTTTTCAGGTTCGTTTAGGTTTAACTAGGACACGGAAATGGCGGCGGCGCATGGAAACCGTGACTTCATATGTGGCCAAGCAAAGAGAGAGGGACAGAATAACAAACATGGCGAACAACTTAGATGAGCGACTGGCAGAGGAGGAAGTACGACCATTTTGATTCCTTCATGACGGATTATAAAGTCGGACACATGGCTGCCACTTCCTGTAGGAACGTACGTACGCTGTGGTCAGAGGAACATTCATGTCACATGACATGAAGAAATCTATGTGGCCGATACGTGACGACGAGAAAGATGATCAAACCAGCAGGCTGGTTTGTCCGACAGCGCCACCGTGACATTGAAGTGTCCGATAGTCATGTGTGGACATCATGAAAGAATGGTGAATGCTTGGACATGCTAGATGAATGCTAGGACATGCTAGATGAATGCTAGGACATGCTAGGTGAATGCTAAGTAACTTCTAGGACATGCTAGGTGAATGCTAGGACATGCTAGGTGAATGCTAGGGCATGCTAGGTGAATGCTAGGTTAATGCTAGAATATGCTAGGTGAATTCTAGGACATGCTAGATTAACGCTAAGACATGCTAAATGAATGCTAGGATTGATATGTGAAGGCTAGAAAGAAAACAAAGCAGGAAGTGCGGATCTCTGCTGAGCCTGATATGCTGCAGAAGTCAAAGTGCAATCTAATCTAATCTAATCTAATCTAAGTTGTTCTGCTCTCACAGTTCATGAAGCTCAGAGAAACAAACTTTCCTCCTTCCTGCTGTTGAAGTGTGTCGTCGTCATGAACAGCCATCATGAAACCACGAGAACATCGTACCCGTGCTAACATGCTAAACATGCTAAACGTGCACCAGGACTCACCTCCAGCCTGGTTCTGTCTACACCAGGAGGCAGTTTGCTCCGCCCCCTGTGAGTCAGCACCAACATCTCATAGGGGTAGACCTGCAGAGATCAATCAAGCAATCAAACAATCAATCAATCAATCAGATGACATATATAACTCAAACTGAGTAATTATATGCTATTAATTCACAGAGGAGATATTTGAGATAATATGCTTATAAATGACTTGGTTCCGTGACTTTCAGACTGAAACATGAAACAGTAAAAACACAACGTGAACAAACACGCCGTCTCTGAACGCAACTTCATTCTGATCATTTTCCATCTGTTTGCTATTATAAAACTTCCTGCTGTCACCTTATGATCCAACATGCTGGGCAGAGAGTTTCCCCGGTCCATCCTGGAGTCTCCATTCTGACACGCACACACACACGCACACGCACAGGTGAACACACAAAAATGATGATGTCATAACTCACTGCCACTAATCACTGATCAGTCATTTTTTCCCACATGAAATTGCTGAAAATAGAAAATCATACCTGATAACCTGCAGGGAGAAAAAAAAAGCAGAGGCAGAAAGAGTTAAACACACCTGTGTGTAAATGCTCAGGTAAGAAAATTAAACTGATGATTGATTGATAAGTAGTGAGCCTGGCAAAGCTCGAACTCATTCCACAGGTTTTAGACTCAGCATAACAAATTTATTCTTAATCGAACCATAAAACACGATTAAATGTATAATTTCATACCTGTGGCTCCTTTACCTGAGGAGGTGCACTCCGCTGACTGTAACTGAAAACACACACACACACAGGTGTATTACTGTCATGGCAGCATGTAACACTGGCTGTGATTGGACGTTGCTGCTGAGCGGTACTCACCCTGGCCAGGCCTGTCCTAGAGGATGCTGGGAAATACACAGACTTTGAGGCGTTGGGCCCTGAGAGGTGAACATGATTGGTTAAGAGTATCTCAGTGGGCGGGACTAAATGTATGGTTCAGTGTATCTGTCATTTGATTCTGAATCTAACGAACTGAAACTTTCCTGAATCATCAGCACAAAGAATGAGACATGGAGCTGAACTAACTCTGCTCGATTAACTCAAAAGGTCAGAGGTCAAAAGGAAGTTAATTAGGACTGCCAGAGCAGGCTGCTGGAAGAAACAGCCAATCACAGAGCCTGACCTTTAAATCTATTTTCTGTCTGATTCTGGAAACTTTCTGATGCCATGTTTGATTTCATGCCTCGTCTCCATAGCAACAGCCACTGCGGATCATGGGTACTGTAGTATTTAGAGACATTCATCAAACAAAGCTGATGGATTTGTGTTTGTTTTTAAACAAAGTGTAAAGTTTCTAATGAGTGATGACAATATAACTTTATGAGGCTTGACTGAAAAGTCCTGAGCCTGACCCATACTGAAACAATGCAAGTAGAGATGTAAAATTTTTGATTGAAGTGCTGTTCTCTCTCTCTTTTTTCTGTGTGTGTGTGTGTGAGTGTGTGTGTGTATGTGTGTGTACCGGTGTGCTGGCTGCGGTCCGGTAAGGAGCGTGTTTTTCTCCTCAAAGGAGCTCTAGATTTCTCCAACTCCTCCTTCAGGATGATTTTCCCCAAATTAGACTGAATCTGAGAGAGAGAGAGAGAGAGAGAGAGAGATGAAACTTGTTTGTTGGGTTTTACACAGTANATTAGACTGAATCTGAGAGAGAGAGAGAGAGAGAGAGAGATGAAACTTGTTTGTTGGGTTTTACACAGTAACACATAAAAACACCTTCTGTTCTTTTTTCTGACCTTGCTGAGTTCTTGGTTCTGACGTGTTCTCAAACCCAACAGCTCATCAGCCAGCTCTCCATCTTCATCCTCCTCCTCCCTCTGCTCCTTCCTCCTCCACTCCTTCTCTACAGGAGGAGAGGAGAATACAAGAGGAGAAGAGACGAGGAGAGGAGGAAATAACATTTATCAAAACAGCAGTTTTACAAAGGTCACCTGAATGCAACATAAGATGTGTTGCAGAGTGTGTGTGTGTGTGTGTGTGTGTGGGTCGTACCAACGACAGCCAGGGAGGGGGGGCAGGGCCAGTAGTCGGTCTCGATCTTAGACGGCAGGTTTGGATCTGGAGGCTGAGCTGCTGGAAACTTGGACGACTCGATGATCAGATCCTCCATGTGTTTACCCTGCAGAGGGGTCGCCACGTCTACGCACACGCACACGCACACGCACACAGAGTAAACACAAAGAAATCAGGTCTGTAGTTTAACATAGAAATCAAACAACCAGAACAAATTAATCTGTTTTTATATCTAACTGATCATTTTATACTGTATGTACATTTCAACTATACATTAAAAACATATATTTTTACAGTATATATACACATATATATCATACAGCACCTTGTTTATAGATGGGAGGCTTCTTATAGATGTTGGTGCTACTTTCTGCAAGAAAGAGAAGAAGGAGTGACAGCTGAGAAAAGAAAGAAAAAAGAAAAGATAAGAAAAGATAAGAAAAGAAAGGAAAAGAAAAGAAAAGAAAAGAAAGGAAAAGAGGTGTGTTTACCAGGCCTGTGGAAGTGCTGCACGCTGCTCTTGGCACCAGAGGAGTGTGTGTGTTGTGTATTTGATGTGTATGTTGTGTTGGGTGTGGGCGGAGTGTGCGTGCTGAGAGTTGAAGATGATTGGATGGTGGAGGCGGGGGAGGAGCCTCCAGGTGACCGGTTCTCCAGCCATGCCTTGGACTCTTTGGTCAGAAGGTTCTGGAAACATAGAACACGCGTGTCATTATAAAGTCACTTAGCATGACGCAGCTATCAGTTAGCATACCTGATGCTAATGTGTTAGCATGGAACCT
>VXCM01001184.1:0-42759 GCA_014773175.1 Lucifuga dentata | reverse complement strand
GGGGGGGGGGGGGGGGGGGGGGGGGGGGGGGGGGGGGGGGGGGGGTCTCAGACTGAATAATTCATACATTCATATGGCTGATTTCCTGCTGCAGGTCTCATTTTACACACACACACACCAAATAAACACAATTCACATACATGTTACGTTACTGACAACCATTTCCCCAAATACATGACTTTAGCTGTAAATTTCAGATTGTTTTTCCTACCCTCCAGACTGTCATTGGTTTCAGATGTAAAAATCAACTTTAGAGACGTGAAACGTGCTGAAATAAATAATCATCACAGCAAAGACATCTATTACATTTTTTTGTCAAAGTTATTTTGCTTAACGATTCACATTCTGCACTCAGACGTGTTCGCAGCTGAAACACGGATCTGAAGCGGTTTATATGTCCTGAACACTGATTTGAAAAAACAACATGAAAACTAAAAGAAGGTTTTACGTTTTGTTAAATGATCAGCAGTAATGTCATCCGTATGCAGGTTAGTATTTTTTTGGGCTCAAACATGCAAAACCACCAGTCTGGTCCTTTGAAGTGTTCTATGATAAGTTCACTACTTATCAATCAATCCTCATATGATCCAGCTGTAAAATAACACAGCAGCTCCAGAATGAATCCAGGAGAGGAAAGGAGTCCGTGGAGAGAGATCAATTACGTCTAATGGCTGCTGATCAATATGCTGATCAATAACCAGCAGGAATTAGGTATCACACACACACACACACACACACAGCATATGTACATCTGACTTTGTTTTTTTCTGTTTTTCTTCCTGAAACTGACAAACTAAAGGAAAACGTTCTTTCAGCGTTTTGACATTAAACGGAAACGCTTCAGGAACGCTTTTCTAACATTCCTAACGATGCTGCAGCTTCCAGGACGAGCCCAGATAAAAAGAGAGAAGCATCACACCATCACCCACCTTTATGTTTCTGGTATTTTCTGTGCATTTTGTGTCCCACTGTTGTGCTCTGTGTGTGTGTGTGTGTGTGTGTGTGTGTGTGTGTGTGTATTTGCAGCGATTCGGGCTTTACTTCCAGCATCTCTGCTCTGTTGCTAAGCGATGCAGCCGAATCAAAGCTGCTGGAAACAAACAGATAAACTGAAATCTGCTCCGTCTGAAAACACGACGAAAACCTGATGATGAAACGACGAAAAGAGACAAAAAGAGACTCTGACAGACGGATCATCCAAATTTCACACTGCGGGACACGATCAGAAAGTCTACAAGTCTTTTTCTTTTTTGTTTTATATATGGATCGTTTGTTCTGGTCTGAATCAGGAACTAAATTGTTGGTTTGGTTCAGTTTCACAGAAAAACATCCAATCAGACCAGAATCTATCAGCTAAAGTCATGTGACAACACTTTCTCTGCTGATTGGCCAGAAATGTCTGGGGGCGGAGACAGAAAACCAAACAGGAAGAAGTTAGAGATAAAAACTCTTTACAAGGTAAAAAAAAAAAAAAAAAAAAAAAAAAAAATCAAACCAGAAAAACTGTTAAAAGTTTTATTTTGGATCCAGGAGATTAAAATTAAGGTTTTATTATTTTGTGTCTGAACAAAATGCGACAGCCTGTCTCACCTCTGCAGGCTGACAGACAGCTGACATCAGCAGATAACCCAGAAGGATGCTGGGAGATATCTGAAGGTTGCTAGGTAACCACTCACAGCTGACCAATCAGCTGGCAGAAATGTGGGAGAGAGACAGAGGCTGCATTAAAACAGACCTCCCACCGTCAGACCACCCTGCTGCCGTGTGTGTGTGTGTGTGTGTGTGTGTGTGTGTTTGTATCTGCAAACACAAGTGAATCTGTCTGCCAGATTTATCTCACATTTTCATTCCAATTCTGCAAAGGTCATGACCTCAGGTAAACCCCACCCAGCTGCCACGCCTATAATCATAAAACAAACTCCCACTGTTGTGTTCACTGTCCTAAAAAAAAAGTCTGTACATTTAAAACCTCTCAGCTGCTGGTTTGATGCAATGCTGCGAGAAAATGACTGAAAACACGAATCTGCAAGAACAAAACATTAAAGACACAGTAATCTGATTACTCTAAACGTGCCGCAGTAATCTGATTACTCTAAACGTGCTGCAGTAATCTGATTACTCTAAATGAGCCGCAGTAATCTGATTACTCTAAATGTGCTGCAGTAATCTGATTAAACGTGCCGCAGTAATCTGATTACTCTAAACGTGCCTAACTGAAGGTGAAACATGGATGCTGGCCAATCACAAGCCTCATTCATGGTGGGCGTGTCTAACTAGGTGATATGCAGTTAATCAACACATTACATGTACATAATCTCTCTATTCAGACAGTTTAAAGAAAGAGACATTAATTGTGTCATTAGTGTCACTGAGGAGGTCATTAGTACCGGTCACTGCATGTTCACACACACACACACACACACACACACACACACACACACACACGCTGTGAAAAACATGGTGTGTGTGTGTGTTTCTGCCTTTAAACACTTTTCTGTTCAGCACTTGATGTTAAAATCTGTTATGTCGGAGTGTCCCTGAACGCACCAGCAGAAGAGTTTTTAACTTGAACAGCGTTCTTTAGAAAAAAAAAAAAAAAAAAANAAAAAAAAAAAAAAAAAAAAAGGTAAAAGTGACGTTTGAAGATTTTACAAACTTCAGGGTGTCAAACACACTCAACATAATCACACACACACACACACACTGACTGTGTGTTTTCTGTCACTGCTGTCACGTCAAAGTGACTTTAGTCATCAGGACGTAGCTGTAATGTACACGCTCTGATGCTGGTCAGTGAAGTGGTCAAAGTTTCCCAACATGGCCGCCCGTCGCTGAACGATGCCTTCAGTGTTCAAAGTTACATTAGTTTGCATCAGTTTGGTCGTTTTCCCACAAGACGGAAGCTCCCTGTGTGTGTGTGTGTGTGTGTGTGTGTGTGTGTGTGTTCTGGTCGTCTTATCTCGGCTCACAGACGTTCGTCCACGCCCTGTGTGTGTCTGCACTAACGGCAACGAGTTCATTGGCTGACGCAGACAACACGAGTTTAAACGAGGGTTGATTGATAAGTTCTGAGCCGTGATTAGCATCACAACAAAAACAACAACAACAACAGTTGTTTCACTGTGTAAACAGGAAGTTACTGGTGTTTCTAGGTTGTTTTCGTGTTTAATCGCCGCTTTAACCTGCGGCGCCACCTGAAGTCGTGGAATCGAAGCGTGGTCGACGTGAAGGATGCGGACGGTCCGTTTCATAGCCGTCCACACGGCGTCCATGTCGGCTATAAAGCATCTCCACATGCATTCCCTCACCTGGACTCTCTTCATACTCCGTTTGCGAAACGTCGCGTCTGTGATCTGCGAATCGTAAAACGTATTTCCATGGTTACGTTTTATTCACGCTAGGTTACGTTTTAGTGGGAAAACAGAGAAATAATCAGAAAACGTGTTTCTGCTGCAAAACGTCTCTGTGTGGGTGGAGAGCCAATCACAGACACACACACACACACATCAGCATGAGGTGGTTTCAGAAGTTGTTGCACTGAGTAAAGCTCGTCCGTCGTCATCATCAGCACCACCAACTTAAAATTCCTCTGAACCGCCTGAGTACCAATAACACACACACACACACACACACACACACACACACACACACACACACNCTCCCCCGGCCCCCTGCTGTACACACAGATAAGACATGCAGCTCCGTCTGCAGCACCAACAGCCTGATTTATAACACGCGTCTTCATCATACATGTTACAACAACAGGAAGTCAGGAAGAGCATCGCAGCACAAACCGCCACAAAGAATCCGATCATCACTCTGTCAGATTTCACGACTTTTCAGACTTTAGCTCAGAAAACCTTCTAGTGGCAAACAGAGAAACTTTTGTACAAACGCCGTCTACGCTACGTAAAGAATCTGCAGCGAGACGAACGAACGCCATCAGATCTGAGATCGTTTGTTCTGGTCTGAATCAGGAACTAAACTGTTAGTTTGGTTCAGTTTCACAGAAAAACGTCCAATCAAATCAAAATCTATCAGCTAAAGTCATGTGACAACACTCTCTCTGCTGATTGGTCAGACAGAAACTCCAAACAGGAAGTAGTTTATACCAAAGTAAATCAGAGTAACAAAGATGAATGTGGATCCTTTCCTGTCATAGCATCATTTGATCCATGAAGAAGAAAACTATGACAGCAGAAGCTGAATCACGTGTGGAAAACCACATGCTGCTTCACATGATGTGAAGAAGACGTGCTGCCTTCACACGCTGAACATGCTGACAACATACAAGTACACGACGTGTTTCCAGCTTTAACTCTGATGATCTGATCATCACACACACCAATCAATACATGAATATATTGATCTGGAGTTGAATGGATGAGGTCTGATTGGGTTCAGATCCTAATCTGTGTGCGATTGCTTTGGTCTGGATGTGACAGACCTGCTCAAACCCACCAAAACTTTATTCTGTTTGAATTTCTAATAAACATAATAAACATCTACGTTCTGATTTCTGCTTCCTGTTTCTGGTTTCTGTTTCCTCTCGTTAGAACAGAAACAGGTTTGATTCCTGATGTGAAGTTTTTATTGTGCAACATGATGAAGATGATTCATACGGCCAAAAATAGAGACGATCGCCCACGCAGCGCGCTGAGGCCTTCAGGGACAGCTGGGACAGTGGAGCTCACAAACACCTAATGTTCCTGAGACGTTCTCCAAAGGTTCCCATCACGTTTATTAGAACATCTAAACAACCTTACAGGAACATTCCTGATTTTCTTTCTCCGTGAATCTTTAAAGGACCATTCCACCCATTTAGCATGTTTGAGCCTAATATATTCAGTTTTCATACATGTAACGTTACTGACAATCATTTCCCAAAGCATACTACTGGAACGGTGAATTAAAAATGTTTTTCCTACCTTCCAGACCTCCATTGGTTTCAGTTCATTCTGCTATTAAAATCAACTTGTTGATACTGTAAACGTTCTTGGGATAGGTAATCCATCATCACCAACAAGACGTGTATTCAGGTTTTTTTAGAAGTTATGTAATTTTAGTGTTTAAGCTCAATAAAAAGCGTGGAGTGAATGTATGCCTCCACCGGGGAATATAGTCCCAAAAGAAGACCTGCGTTTATGGAAAAATTTAAAGGACCGTGACTTCATAAGGCTGTGTAACTATTAGCAGGAGAAACATGGATTTTTAAGGTGGGTGTATCACTTGAATATTTGATTTTGAAAGATTAAGAGATTTAGCAAAACATCAGGAAAGCTGAAATACAGTTTTATCCTTTGGGAAATGATTGTCAGTAACATAACATGTATGAAAACTGAACATATTAGGCTCAAACATGCAAAATGGACGGTATGGTCCTTTAAAACAAAGACACTTACTGCTGAACACTTACATAACCTCCATGAGAGAAAGGTCGACTGAGAAGTAGTGAGCCTAGCACAGGAAGCTCAAACTCAGACGTGTTTCAGTTCTTTGTTTCCATTTCTGCCAATGATGCTGCAGGAATTTTATCCAAAAATTCAGACATGAGACGCTGATATGACATCATCATCTGAGGCCAAACGTCTTCCAGCTCAAACCTTTTGCATGTTTGTGAAAAAGTGAAAAGTCTAATGGGCAAAATAAGGTCAAACTAGTTCAAATCCACAATCATGATAGCAGTCAGCAGGTCTGGGATCCCTGCATGCTGGTCCAGTTTGATCCTGGAACTTTAAGATGAAATGAAAAACACCTCAGGAATTAAGTTACTTCACAAAATATTACATAAATAATAATAAATATGACAGACCTGCTCACTGAGAGTATGGATCAGGCTCAGAACTTATCAGTCAACCTTTGACCTGCTCGTCTTATTCAGACTAACAGCAGAAATCAGCTTCAGAGCTCAGATCACCAACACAACTAAGCCAACAGTAAGGAGGTCAAAGGTCAGAGGTCACAGCAGTGTGATGGCTGATGACAAAAATATGAACGAGGAAAAACTTCAAACCTGTGAACCAATCAGAATACAGTGTGTGTGTGTGTGTGTGTGTATATATATATATATATATATGTGTGTGTAANTCAGAATACAGTGTGTGTGTGTGTGTGTGTGTATATATATATATATATATATGTGTGTGTAACAAAATAAAAATCAGGAAAATTAAACGTTTGTAATTTAGTTTTTGAAATTAGTATTTTAGGGACATTTTATGAATGTTTGTGTTCTATTTTAAAGAAAAAGGAATATGAACAGATATTAAATGTAATTTTTGCTGATAATTCTGTGACTCGTTATTAAAGCGCTGCTGGGTGCGTTTGGTTTCAGACAGGAGAGCTGCCGGCTGACGCTGTGGTACAGGGAGGGGGGGTTACATAAAACCATCCTCTCCTCCTTAATCCCTCCATCCTTCCTCCTCCGCGGCGGCTCTTTTTAGCGCCTCTTACATAATTCACGCCGTGATGGAATGAATCCAAAATCATGAATCAGAAATCAGCGTCTGTCCGCCTCCCCGCCGCGGCGGCTCCGCAGCCCGGGCTGACACGCCGCAGCGCTCCGCCAAGGTCGATCAAAGCCGGGGAGAGAACCGCGCCGCAGCCCGCTGAAATGCTCCTCAATATTCCGCTATTTTGCTGTCATATTCCCATAATTCCTCAGTAGATAATATTAAAGCGCAAAGTTGAGCTGAATGTTCCTGTAAAGTGTCGCTGCTGTTATTTTCTGTTATCTTCCTACATTTAATAACTTTTTTTGTTGTAAATTTAACGTTTTTTTCACGTATAAAAACATTAAAATGACAAACATGAAGCAGAAAAACGCGAATCTTACCTGAGAAACATCCAGCAGCTCCGATACACACACACACACACACACAACCAAACGACCTGCTCAGCCAAATATACACTGCTCTGTGTGTGTGTGTGTGTGTGTGTGTGTGTGATAGNGGGGGGGGGGGGGGGGGTTAAACATGACGGTGCAACATGTCGATAACTGTGTGTGTTTATGTGTGTGTGTGTGTGTGTGTGTGTTCTAGTCCCATTTATGGGTTGGTGATATAGCCTTAAAGGATCGTACCGGTGGTTTTGCATGTTACTACTTGCATACCAATGACTTTAATGCCAGCCATCTTCCAAAACAGAAAACTGTATCTTAGTTTTCCTGTTATTTTTCAAATCCTTTGATCTTTCAGAACCAAATGTTCAGGTGATACACGCACCTTAAAATTACAGTTTTCACCTTCTACCACTTTTGCACAATTGTAGAAGACACGGTCGTTTTAAGTTCTCAATAAAAGCGGTTTTCTCCTGGGAATATATTTCCTGGCAGAGAAATACATCGATTTCTGTGCAGCTGGATCAAATAAACTTACTTTAACAAAAACTAATAACATTTTGTTCTCTGTGATGGATTATTCATCTCCAATATTATCTACAAGCTAACTTTTATAGCGACTGGAATGAACTGAAACTAATAACAGGCTGGAAGGTAGGAAAAACAACTCTAATATTTATATTTCTGCTTAGCGTTAGCGTTAGCTGAGAGGTTCCATTCATTGAGCAGGTCCTGAGGTCACGGCTAATAAAGGCGCCTTTGAGCTGAGCTGGGTCACGGTGGATGGCCTTAATATGATGAAGAGGAGGAAGAGTGAAGCTTCATTCACAGCAGCAGGTCAGAGAGAACAAACACAGCAAAGACGCCAAAAACCAGGGAAACGCTGATGACATGGGTTTATTTTATAACCTCTGATGTCATAGAATTTTTTTTTTTACCACCTAAAATGTTGCATCATAAAAAAAAAATCATTTAATAGAGAAAACGACAAAATCAGAAAAAAAAATGTCTAAAGGTTTTCAGGAAAAAAAAACTGTTATGAGGCTTTATGTGTGTTTATAGAGTGTAAAGTGCTTAAAGGACCATACCAGTGGTTTTGCATGTTTAAGCCCATTAAAAACAATTCACATACATGTTACATTACTGCCAATAATTTTCCAAAACATACTAGGTAAATTTAGAAATTTTAGAATTGTTTTTCCTACCCTCCAGACTGCCATTGGTTTCGTTCATTCCAGCACGACATAAAAATCAGCTAAACGTGCTGAAATAAATCATCTTCACGTGACGACGATCAACCTTTTCTGTCCACATGACTTTTTTTAACTGATCGACACGGAGCGGCACACGCCTTTTACCCACAAACTAAAACGACCTCCTACAGCTGTGTGAGTTACGTAACTGTTTGCAGATGAAACATTGAATTTTAAGGTGTGTGTGTCACCTGAACATTTCATTTAGAAAAAATAACAGGAAAACTAAAATACGGTTTTATGTTTTGGAAAATGGTTGTCAGTCATGTAACATGTATGCAGTCATGTTTATTGGGCTCAGACATGAGATTACCGGAATGGTCCTTTAAAAATCTCCTTTAAATAATTTCTTTACCAGACAGGAAGAAAGATTTAGTCATGTGACAAGATTCAAACTGTAAACTGATAATTTATTGGTAAACTAACGAAGGAGGTCAGAGGTCACTGAGGTGTCAGCTGGTCTGGGCTACAGGTCAGAGGTCAGTCATCAGGGAGTCCACGTGATGACCCTGATGGCGGTCTGGGCGGCGCGGCGGATGTCCTGGTCCTCCTCCTGCTCCTGACTCCTCAGGGTCAGCAGGGGGAGCTGCTGCAGCAGGAGGCGGCGGGTGGGCGGAGCTTCAGCCAGCGAGGTCAGAGCTCTCAGCGAGTAAAGAACCAGAGCCTTCCTCCTCCTCCTTCCCTCCTCATCCTCATCCTCCTGCTTAGAGACCAGGTCCAGGAGGACAGGAAGGAGGTCCAGATCCAGACACTGAAGCTTAGCTGCAGGAGGAGGAGTGTGTTACCTGTATGTGTGTGTGTGTGTGTGTGTGTGTGTGTGTGTACCTGTGGTGATGATCAGCGTGTTCATTAAGGCTCCCGCCGCGTTGACCTGAACCTCCGTGTCTTTGTCCAATAACAGATTGACCAGGACAGGAAGCACCGCCTCCTCACAAACCCGCCGCTTCCCCTCCAGAGGAACGCTGAGACAACAAACAGACAAACAAACAAACAAACAAATAAACAAACAAACAGACAAACAAATAAACAGACAAAAAACAAACAGACAAACAAACAAACAAACAAACAGACAAACAGACAAACAAATAAACAGACAAAAAACAAACAGACAAACAAACAAACAGACAAACAAATAAACAAACAAACACAAACAAATAAACAGACAAAAAACAAACAGACAAACAAACAAACAGACAAACAAACAAACAAACAAACAAACAGACAAACAAACAAATAAACAGACAAAAAACAAACAAACAAACAAACAAATAAACAGACAAAAAACTAACAGACAAACAAACAAACAGACAAACAAATAAACAGACAAAAAACAAACAGACAAACAAATAAACAGACAAAAAACAAACAAACAAACAGACAAACAAACAAACAAACAGACAAACAAATAAACAGACAAAAAACAAACAGACAAACAAACAAACAGACAAACAAACAAACAAATAAACAGACAAAAAACAAACAAACAAACAGACAAACAAATAAACAGACAAAAAACAGACAAACAAACAAACAGACAAACAGACAAATAAACAAACAGACAAACAAATAAACAGACAAAAAACAGACAAACAAACAAACAGACAAACAGACAAATAAACAAACAGACAAACAAATAAACAGACAAAAAACAAACAAACAAATAAACAGACAAAAAACAAACAGACAAACAAATAAACAGACAAAAAACAAACAAATAAACAGACAGACAAACAAACAAATAAACAGACAAACAAATAAACAGACAAAAAACAAAAAGACAAACAAACAAACAGACAAACAGACAAATAAACAAACAGACAAACAAATAAACAGACAAAAAACAAAAAGACAAACAAACAAACAGACAAACAGACAAATAAACAAACAGACAAACAAATAAACAGACAAAAAACAAACAGACAAACAAATAAACAGACAAACAGACAAACAAATAAACAAACAGACAAACAAACAAACAGACAAACAAACAAATAAACAGACAAACAAATAAACAGACAAACAAACAAACAGACAGACAAATAAACAAACAAGTAGAATAACAGTCAAACACTAAAGCCAGATAAACCTCGTAGGAAAACATGGCTGCCGTGTTTTGACGTTTTAGTCGTATGAGGCTCAAATCCACGAATCACGTCAGAATGTAAACAAGGTTACATAACGTTTCATGACGTAAAGCAACACGTCAAATAAGTTTTATCTGCTACAAAACGATGCAAAGGGAAGTTTGTTAGTTTGCGTCAGGTAAGATTCCAAACCAAATTCCAGGTTGAAGAATCGTTTCTTCCACTTTTCCGTCTCAGGTTTGGGCTTTTTCACACAGAGTCAGCCTGCCAGACTCAAACTACAGACGCTCAGTGAGTATCTGAGTACAGGTGTGTACAGGTGTGTTACCTGTGTGTACCTGTGTGTACAGGTGTGTTACCTGAGGGCCATCATGGCCGCGGCCGCCTCCCTGCGGACACTGGAAGAGCGATGGGAGAGTCGGCGAGCCACGACAGAGNCGCGGCCGCCTCCCTGCGGACACTGGAAGAGCGATGGGAGAGTCGGCGAGCCACGACAGAGACGCCATCGGAGGCCAGAGCGGGCAGAGCGTTCAGCATGGAGCAGTGAGCGAGGACAGAGAGGAGGAGGACCAGCACCTCCTCCTGCTGCTCCTCCTTCTTCTGCTTCTCCTTCTGCCGCTCCTCGTTTAGCTCCTCCTGCTTATCCTGCTTCAGCTGCTCCTGCTCCTCCTTTTGCTCTTCCTGCTCCTTCTTCTGCTCCTCCTTCAGCTGCTCCTGCTCCTTTTGTTCCTTCTGCTCTTTCTGCTCCTCCTGCTCTTTCTCTTTCTGTTCCTCCTCCTTCTGTTCCTCTGTGTTCTCCTTCTGCTCTTTCTCTTTCTGCTCCTCCTTCTGTTCCTCTGTTTGTTCCTTCTCCTTCCGCTCTTTCTTCTGCTTATTCTCCTCCTCCTCCTCCTCCTGCTCCTCCTCCTCTGTGAGTTTCAGCATCAGTTTGGGAACCAGAGCCAGCAGAGCCTCTGCTCCTGCACACACACACACACACACACACACACACACACACACACACACACACACACACAGGAGGAAAGTAACTAAGTACATTGATACTCTGGTACTTTACTTTTTATTCTATTAAGTTATGTGAAGCTGGAGTTACTAGTTACTATAATTACTAGTAACTATAGTTACTATAGTAACTAGTAACTATAGTAACTAGAGAGAGACTAACTAGTAAGTATAGTTACTAGTTACTTTACTTTTTTTACTAGTAAATATCTAATAACTAGTAAATTATGTTTCCTTCTTAAATTCCTTCTTTCTTTCCTTTTTTGCTGTTTTCCTTTTCTTTTTTCCTTCTTACATCCTTTCTTTCCTTGCCTCTGAAATCATGAAAACTTTTCACCAGTAGTACTTTTACTCTGAATACTTGAGTAGAATTACATATTTTTGGTATCATAAGTTTTCTAATGTAAAAGATTTCAGGACAAATCTTTAAATATTTCTGATATGATGATAGATCAGATATTGATCCGTGTACCTGCAGGCAGCAGAACCAGTCGGTTCATCACCCGGTAAACGTTTATCCTGCAGGAGAACGAGGAGTCGTCCAACAGCTCAGACAGAGGAGACAGGAGAGAGGAGGACAGGAAGGCCTGTCTGAGAGAGAGAGAGAGAGAGAGAGAGAGAGAGAGACTGTATGTTTGCTGGTTGTATTTATTGGGCTCAAACATGCAAAATTACCGACATGATCCTTTAAAGATCCAATATTATCACTGTTGTGTCAGACTGAGTCTGCAGAGAGGCTCAGCTAGGAGAAAACATCAAATAAAATGACCTCTGACCTGCCGATGCTGTGAGCGGCCAGCAGGTGGAGCAGTTCGCAGCTTTTCGTTCTGACTTCCGGATCTTCATCTTTCAGCAGCACTTTAATAAGTTCCATCAAACCTTCAAACATCAAATTTACCAAAAACACATGAACTACTCAAAGCTTTAAATCTGTTTAAGTTTTAATTTTAATTATATTTACCGCACTTTGTCAAATTTGGTTTGTATTTATTTACTACTGTAAATTCACATTAAAAGCAGAGTATAAGGGGAATTTCTTTCTCCCTGAATTTTTTTTTTTTAATTAAAAAATAAGATGTTAAAAATAAACTCCTTTTAAGAAGGTTTGTTGTCTTAGCAGAGATTTCCGGTTTAACCTCCGTTAACGGCCTGGTACAGCGTCTCCGGGTCGTGGATCAGGTCGCACAGAGAGGCCAGCGCCCGCCGCCTCCTGCCCGCCTCCGGCTGCTCCAGCTCCCCGCACAGCCGCGGCACCGCCCGCCGCCCGTAGGCCACCGGAGCCCGGCCCGGGTCCGCCAGAACACCGGCCATCCTGCAGCGGAACTGACTTTAGCTTCAGGACGGCAGCTAATGTGGCTAACCGCATTAGCCAAACAGCTAACAGCAGCCGTTGCTTAGTAACCGATGTAAACCGCGATTCTATGCTGCATTCAAAGTCAGTAAGAAAAGTCGGAAATGTTGAGAACCATTTGGAAATGAATCGAAAAAGTTTTTATAGAAATACAAAGATGCCTGTTAACTGCAGAGAACTTCTACACAGCACAACATACCAAACACATACCAAACATACCAAAAACATACAAAACACATACCAAAAACATACAAAACACATACAAGGAGGAAGAGAAAAAAAGGTCATTTGCTGCAGAAGAGACAAACAGGAACAGCTGCTCTGAGGTATTTATGAGCTGCAGCTTCATACGTGTTTCTCACATGTTGGTTCTGGCTCCACATACAAGCCATGACTGATAAATTGTGAGCCTGAGCAGGCTGTAATATTTTTTAAGTTATGTAATTGTTGACATGAGATCCAGGTGTACTGGAGGCTCTGTGAAATGGACAAGAGTTGATTGATAAGTTCTAAGCCTAACTATGAAGTGTGTTTCATTTGCCAACATTAATCTCCTTCCAACTTGACACGTCTGCTGTGATACTGGAGGGATTTTATTAAAAAAAAAAATCCTCCACAGCTGATATGACGTCATTTTTCTATCAGTTTTTGTGTCTAGATTTGTTTTTGGGACTAAAAGTTTCAAGAATCACCAATTTTCTGGAATTTTATATACAATATATATGGCAATATTTATTAACTACATGTAAAAAATTAAAAACTATTGTAGAATTTTCTTTTCCACTTTTTTGAAGTGACTGTGAGTTAAAAAGTAAAACTATTTATTTTGTTCCTAAAAGTGGATAATTATTTCTAAAACTAAATCAGTCAATATGAGCTCTTCACACAGGAAGTGATGCGTTTCCTGTTAAAAAAAACATGATTAAAGAAAAGAGCGCCCCCTACAGAAACACATCAGCAGGAAATCAGACTATCTTTCAGCTGTCAAACACGCAGAGCGTTTTACAGCTTTTTACAGCACTTTTGTTTAAAAAATATATTTTGAGACTTTTTACTGAATTTAGAAGTTTTCATTTCTGCACTAAAACAGACCGTTACGTCTGAAGAGTTCATTTCAAAAAGATAACTCAAAAAAAAAGTTAAAAAAAAACCATGTTTTTAATTTTGTAAATGGACTCTATTTATTCTGCTGTATTAAAATGTTTTTGTGGTTTTGTCTCTTATTTGACGTGAAGCACGTTGCAGGAAGCTGCAGCACATTTATGGTCGGCTCGTAACATCTGGATCATAAATGCAGATGCAGACGTTCTCCTTCATCTTTTTTAACGAGCAGCACGGAGCAGAACCAGCTCCAGCTGGGTCTGAGGTGTCAGAGGAGCTGAGAGGAGAAAGGAGGCCCGGAGCCGTGGATTTACGGTCCTCCTCAGGTCTGAGGCTCGCAGATGTTCTGATGAGGGTCAGGAGGAAACAGCAGGACAGGCGTCTGCGTGTCTGCCTGAGGACGACGCATAAATACCTGGACAGACCAGACCTGGTCCACACGCTGCCTTCACTGTCCGAGGGAAACCACGATGATCCCACTCACACTCCTCGTCGTCACCTGAGTTTTAATTTATATTCGTTTATATATTTCTGATTAAATATTAAACTTCAACCTGCAGGAATTCCAGCATTTTAGTCTGAGAGGATTTTTACCTTTAAATTTAATATCATCCTGTACCTGATGGAATCCGTCTCTCTCGTTTCTGAGAGCTCGTCTGACTTTTACAGGCTCGTCAGAAATTTTCACAATCAGAATGTCTTTTTTTTTTAGGTGATAAAAGACAAATTAACGTTCTGTTAATATATAACAACTTATCTTTACATCTGTCAGCAAAGTAAGAAGCAGATTTTTCGTTAAAAGGAGTCTGTGTTGTGTTTGCAGTGCTGGCTGCAGCGTGGGATTTCTCTCACACGTCCGGTAAGTTTTCATCTTTGTTCATTAAAAATCGTCTCTTAAACCTTGTTAAAGAAGCTTCAGGGCGGTTACAGTGACATCACTACAACGTTAATAAAAATCATCTGATCGTACGTTTCTGGAATCAGCAGTTTTGGTAGATACTCACCGTGCGGTGACCTCTGACCTCTGCAGCAGCTTAGTTTAGCTGTAAACTGGATGCTGACACTGATTTCTGCCGTTAGTCTGGATTAGAGAGGCAGATAAACATTAATGTTTCCTCTATTTCATAAGAGGGTTGATTGATAAGTTCTGAGCCTGAGACAGGAAGTGAGCTGTAATATTTTAGTGAAGTAACAGAATATCTGAGGAGTTTTTTTATTTGAGCTCAGATTCTGACTTCTGGCTGCTACGCGAGCGTGGCTTTTTAAGCTAGTTTTTCCTGTTTGACCTCTCACCTTTTCAAAACATGAAAAAGCTTTGAGCTTCAGGTGATGACGTCATATCAGAAGCGTGTGGAGTTTAAGGGAAACGGCGCTGGAAATAAAAACTGAAACAGCTCCACGTTACAGCCATGACAGGCTCAGAACTTATCAATCAAGCCTCAGGTTGTTTAATCCAAAGATGCTGATGAGATGATGACCTTTGACCTTTATGCGTTTTCACAGAGGGAGAGGTCATCTACGCGTCACAACGACACTGCTGAGATGGCATGTGGTAAGGCACACGCATGTACACACACACGCACACATTTATGGCTCTCTGTATGTTTTATCATTGTATTATAACAGTAATCGTTACTGATTTAAAGGACCAATCAGTGATTTCACCTCAACAGTCAACCAATCACAGTCAAACACTGAATGATGTCATCATTAACAGACTCATCTTTAATGACTGAAATACATTACTCTCCTTTCTCCTCTCCTCATTTCCTCTCCCCTCCCCTCCTTTCCTCTCCTCTCCTTTCCTCTCCTCTCCTCGTCTCCTCTCCTTAGACGTAGGCAGTGAGATCAGACTGGATCACATCCTGTATAAGGTCGGCGTTGGGACGAGGTGCGGCGAGGGAAAGCGTTACCCTGACGACGGCCCTGACACCTACTGCTCCTTCCCGTGGGCGGAGATGGTGGTGGAGGACCTGTAAGAGACATCATGATCTGTAGATCTCAGAATAGGTTCTTCAGAGAAACGATAACAGGTCAAAGGTCACAGACGACTTTTAGTTTGGAGGAGCAGATTTAATCAGACTTTAAACTTCACCTTTTCTTCAGGTTAATTATCAGTGTCTTTGTCTGTCTGTCTGTCTGTCTGTCTGTCTGTCTGTCTGTCTGTCTCCAGCTGTAGTAACAGGAGGACTTGTCAGGTCCCGGTAACTGAGCTGGTTTTTGGTGAATACCCTTGTAAGGAGCAGACCAGGTACCTGGAGGTCTCCTACACCTGCGTCACGCCTCCACCTCCTCCACCTCCACCCAAACCTGAGTGTACGTACACACACACACTCACACACTCACACACACACACACACACACAAAACGAGATGTCGCCATGGAGCTGCAGACTCCACGGCTTCCAGCTTTGAAGCAGAGACATGTTCTGATACCGCTTCAACACGCCAAAAGTCATGTGACCTCTATAGCCAAAGCTTTGTGATGTCAAACACGTTCAGAGTACACTTTGAAAAGGGGCGGGGCTTGAATAGCAGAACAACAGAATAAAAATACTGTAATAACTATTTTAACATAATTATTATCCGTGTTCCAGCAGCGTGTTCCTCAACATGTTTACAGCAAAAACGTCTCCACATGCTTTTCTTTGATAAACGATAAAACAGAATAACGTGTATTTTTGTAGCATATCTGCTTCATGGAAGAAATGATGCAAATACAAATGCTGACATTTATATTTCATGCTGCTACTTAAAAGTCAGTTCTGAACTCATCACAATATTATATTTCCAACATATTAACACTTTAATTACTATGAAAAACCTGCAGTTGTATTACAATAATAGCTAATTTCAACATTGTTATCAGCTAAAGAATTACTAATATATGTTTTGGTACATGAACACACTGAACATACCTTTACTGAACATGAGATTAAAGATGACACGGTCTTATCATATTTTAATGTAACACATGGTAATGCAGCACATGGCCACCAGATGTCGCTGTTTTACTGTATCAAACGCTTTATTATCATCTCACCTCTCATTTCCGCTTCCTTGAGAAGGCTTTCATCGCTGCGCCCTCTGGCGGCCAAGAACAGAATCACCAGGACCCAAACCTGAAAACTCAGAAAAAAAAACTGAATAATCCAAATATCAAAATCAATAAAGATGTTGAAAAACTGAAAATAACACTAAAACGCCTCAGATAACTTTAAAAAGCTTCAAATAAAATAAAGTTAGAAATATTTCAGTTCTGACTGCAGCTTTAGCTTCCACACGCTTACATCTTTATGCTGTTTTGATGCTGATTGTTTAAAGATGCTTTATGATTTGTTTTTTAAGTTTTCTTATATTTATGTTTTTTTTCTGTAGGTGATAAAGCCGCTGATGAAGCCTGAAGATCAACATTCAGCTTTAAAACTTATAATTCATCACATTCAGCAGCTCAGGAGGAAAACTATGCTGACCTCTGACCCCAGCAGCAACTTCATCACCTCACAGAAATAACTATAACACCAATAAAGTCTAAAAATTTAAAAAAAAATTTTTCTCAGTAAAAGCTTAAAAAAAAAAAAAAAAAAAAATCAACAAAATAAAAGTTTTCCTCTTGACAATTAAAAATGTGTGTTGATTTTTCAGTTTTTTTCTTTCAAAATAAGTGAACATTTTTTTTTAAATAAACACAAATCTAAAAGTTCCTGTACTTTATTATTTTTATTAGGTAAATGTGAAAACAATTAAAAAAAAAAAAAANATAAAAAAAAAAAAAAGATGACAATGCTATTTTACGAATTTATCTGATCTGAGTATAAACGTGCAGCTTTCTCCCAGAATGTTCCGTTAAACTACCGGCGGATTGAACAGTACTCAGGAACTCTGAGTACTGCAGTAAAAAGTACTTCGTTATAAAGTTAACTTTCGGTTTATTTCTCCATCAGCAGCTGAAGAAACGAAAGTGAAACCTGCCGTTAAACGTCTCCGTGTCCGCGGGTGTGTCTCACAGCGTCTCCGGTTCTCCGCGTCTCTCCAGTTGTGTGTGAGGGGATGGGGGACTACCCGTACCCGGTGTCCGTGGAGGGGTCCTGGAGTCCCGCTCAGACCGGGAGCCTGAAGAACAAGCTGCAGATTTATTTCCAGAGCAGGAAGAAGTCAGACGGAGGAGACTGCCGGGTGGAGGTGGAGGAGCACCGGGAGGCTGCCCGGGCCACCGTCTTCTTCAGATCCCCGGACGGTGAGTTCACGCTCTGCTTTACCGGATTTAAAAAAAAAACTTTAANTTCAGATCCCCGGACGGTGAGTTCACGCTCTGCTTTACCGGATTTAAAAAAAAAAACTTTAAGTAAACAATTTACAATAAGCTACAAAAGTGTAACAGATAAAGTCAAACAGTACAAACAGGACAGGAAACAAAAACAGAGTGAAGCATGACGTCATCAGAACCCCCCCTCCCCGNACAAAAACAGAGTGAAGCATGACGTCATCAGAACCCCCCCTCCCCGTGAGGTGACCTTTAACCCCTAAAATCATTTTAGACCATCAGTTTTGGGGCCATTCTCAAAACATGGTGACAAACACAGAGTTTGACTTTAAAGTGATGAAAGAATCTTTTAATTTTATTAAATATAAAACTGTAGAACCAAATATTTTGCTGTAATTTTCCAAACTTGAAACGAGATAAAACAACGTGCTGTTATTATTATTATTATTATTATTACTATTATTATTATTATTTGGTTTAAGATTTAAGCTTTGGCAGGTTATGACGCTAAATAGCCTCTATGATGCTAAACTTAAATATGCTCTGAAGTCCAAATCAACCACAAGAACTCAGCTGAAGTTAGCGTAGTGGCTAAGCTAACACTGCTAGCGGCTAAGCTAACACTGTTCATGTGAAATGCATGACGTGTTTCCTGTCCCTGCAGTGCGAGACAGAGTCCTGACAAGACAAAACCATGAAGTTGTCCTGGAGAAGCAAACTGTGACGCTGCGTGTCTTTTCTCCATCAGTAAGTACAGCCATGTGGGTGGGGCCACACAGCGATGTGGGCGGAGCCACAGCTTCCTGCAGTGTTTCTACTTGTTCAAATGAATTGTTCAGGTGAATCTTCCTGACGAGACGGAGACGATCTTTCCTCTGTCTAGTTGTTCGTTGCCACGATTCTCTGAATTTAGATCATATTTCCCATCAGCCCCCTCACCTCTGATGTCACATCCACCTAGTTTATCCTTTTTACTTTTCTTTAAAGGACCATACTGGTGGTTTTTCATATTTGAGCCCAATAAATACAACCTGCATTCAAGTTACGTTACACACAACCATTTTCCAAATCATACTACTGGAGCGGTAAATGTTAGAATTGTTTTTCCTACCTTCCAGACTGTCATTGGTTTCAGTTCATTCCAGTACGACATAAAAANGAATTGTTTTTCCTACCTTCCAGACTGTCATTGGTTTCAGTTCATTCCAGTACGACATAAAAATCAAAGTGTAGAGATGTGAAACGTGCCGAGATAAATAATCATCACAGAAAACAAAACGTCTGTTAAGGTTTTTGTCAAAGTAATTTTATTTTACTGATCAAACGGAGCGACACAGAAAAAATGTATTTAAAATGTATTTATCCAGGAGAAAACGGCTTTTATACAGAAATGAACTGCAGTCAGTCATACCTGTTAGCATGCAAACACTGACTTTTAAGGTGTGCGTATCACCTGAACGTTTGATTTTGAAAGGTTAGAGAGTTTGGTAAAATAACAGGAAAACTAAAACACAGTTTTATGTTTTAGAAAATGGTTTCCAGTAACATAATGTGTGCAGGTTGTATCTATGTGGCTCAAACCAGCAAAATCACTGGTATGGTCCTTTAATGAGCTACAGGAGCATTAGCAGCAGACAGATGTTCGTCTCTGTGGCGTGTTAAAGTGTTTTTGTTGTGTTACAGTCGTGTCAGAGTTTGTGCGTGTTTGTGTCGTGGTGTGAGTTTTATTTTATTGTGTAATAAAGTTTGTCATCGCGTTAAAGTTGAAGTCCGTGTTTTTTAGTGTGATGGCGCTGCACTTGACAGGATGCGGCCTCACCCTTCTGGTCCAACAAGATCGCTGTTTACATTTTATTCAGGAACTTACCAGAGTTTCTTAAAGGAGCATGCCATCAATTTTGCACATTTGAGCGAAATACATACATACAATCTGCACATATGTCACGTTACTGCCAACACTTTCCAAAACAGTGGAAATAAATAAGATAAATGATGGAATTCTTAATAAGGTAAATATTAGAATTGTTTTTCCTACCTTCCAGTTCATTCCAGTATGTTAGAAAAATCAACTTGAAAGGTGCTGAGATAAATAATCATACAGCAAACACACACTGTGACACGCTGTTATTATGCTGACGTTTCTTTAACACGGAGGAAAATTAAATCCTACGCCAGGAAATATAGTCCCTGCAGAAGACGGCTTTTACAGAGAAATTAAAACGACCGCGTCTTCTACAGTTATGCCTAAATGTTAGCAGGGGAAATACTGAATGTTGAAGGACCATACCGTCCATTTTTCATGTTTGAGCCTGACATATTCAATTTTCATACGTTACGTTACTGACAATCATTTCCCAAAGGATAAAACCGTATTTCAGCTTTCCTGATATTTTGCTAAATCTCTTAATCTTTCAAAATCAAATATTCAAGTGATACACCCACCTTAAAAATCCATGTTTCTCCTGCTAATAGTTACACAGCCTTATGAAGTCACGGTCCTTTAAATTTTTCCATAAACGCAGGTCTTCTTTTGGGACTATATTCCCCGGTGGAGGCATACATTCACTCCACGCTTTTTATTGAGCTTAAACACTAAAATTACATAACTTCTAAAAAAACCTGAATACACGTCTTGTTGGTGATGATGGATTACCTATCCCAAGAACGTTTACAGTATCAACAAGTTGATTTTAATAGAGAATGAACTGAAACCAATGGAGGTCTGGAAGGTAGGAAAAACATTTTTAATTCACCATTCCAGTAGTATGCTTTGGGAAATGATTGTCAGTAACGTTACATGTATGAAAACTGAATATGTTAGGCTCAAACATGAAAAATAGTCAGTATGGTCTTTTAAGGTGTTTGCATCACCTGAATATTAGATTTTGAAAGATTTGGGGATTCGAAAAAAACCCACAAAAACTAATATATTGTTTTATATTTTGGAAAATAGTCTGTATTTCGATTTATTGGGCTCAAACATGCAAGTACGTCCTTTAAAGTAAGGAGTCCTATTTTCTACCAGGTCATAACTCAGGTCATAGCTAAGGCTAAAGTATATTATTAAACACAACCTGACAACATACCGTACATAAAGACTGATATCCATGATTGTGGCTTTTAACTAGTTTGACCTGATTTGACCTCAGATCTTCACCTCTTCACAAACATGAAAAGGCTTTTTATCCGTACGCCCTTTGACCTCAGATGATGTCACAGCAGCTGTGGAGGATTTTTTGGCAGCATCGTTGCTGCATGTCGTCTGTCGTTTTGTGATAAACTCATTATTTAGTCAGACATTAAAAATCAGCTGTAGAAAGTTAATAAGATAAAACTGTAAAAAATAACACTTCAGCTCAAACTAACCGTTCTGCTTTGATGTTTTATAGACTCAGAACTTATCAATTAACGCTCGGGTTCAGAGAACTCTTTAACTTGGAGAAGAAACAGTCTGTGTGAAGTTTACACCTTACAGTTAGTTATGTGGTTTATTTAAAAGAGATTTTTAAATTTTCTTTTTTCTGCTCAGAACCTTCCAGAAACTGAAAACCTCTCAGAGAAAACGACTTCTGGAATGTCTGATCCACAGGGTCAAAGATCAGAAACCCAACCTGAAAACGGAGCTTCAGCACCAGACAGAGAAGGTAAAAAGTGTGTGTTTGTGTGTGTGTGTGTGTGTGATGCTGACAAACAATCCTGGAAACCCTTTTTTCCTGGTGAGGAAACTCGTCTTGCTGCTCTGTTATTTTTTATAACATGTTTAGAAAATATAAAAAACAACAAATTGTGGTTTTGTGACTATTAAAACTGCAAAAAACTGAATTATTTTTCCATTTGCATATCTGTGATCTGATCAATAAAACTGATTTTCCTCTCACGTCTGAACTCGGTTTACAGGAAGTGACGCCCTCTGGTGGCAGCATGAACATGTTCTACTCAGAGAAACAGCAAAGAGCTGCTGGTTATCAGAAAAGGAACACCGCTGAGTTTTAAAATGTTTGACGTAACTAATGTGAATTCTAGGAAATCGCAAAATACAAGGGTTGATTGATAAGTAGTGAGCTCATATGGCATTTCCACCAACATGGAATGGGTTCCGTTCTGGGTCACAAACCTAATTTGGAACTGTTCTGAGCCTTTCGACCAAAACTACTTTGGTTCAGAGCCAAACGTTGGAACCAGAAAATAGAAGAAATGCTGATGACATCATCATGTGTTATTCTACGTCCACGGCATTAAAAACAAGAAAAGTTCAAACATGTAAATCCATTAGATTTAAGTTAAAGCTATTAAGATAATAAATAGTAAATAATGTGATCCTGCTCGTTTTGATCTACTTCAGCTGTTAGTTAAAAAAAAAAAAAACATAAACAACAAACAACTTCTGACGTCGGTGGTGTAACGGTTCCACATTTTCCATCCGTTGGTGAACATGTGGGCCAGCTCGCTCGGTGGCACCATGTTTCCATGGACACCGAACAGAACAGAACTCTCCTGGTGGAAAATCACCATAGCAGCAGGAGGAACATGATCCCTGCACTTTATCCAGGCTTGGAAACTTCTGGAACTTTAAGTTAGAATCACTGAGCTCAAATAAAAAACACATCAGGGATTATTACTTCACTAAAATATTACACGCCTGATCACTCCAATACGGTTTAGGCTCAGAACTTATCAATCGACTCCTAAGATGATCTGCTCAAAAGTCTGACCTGAACCGGCAGAAAGTTCACACTTTCCTCCCTCAGAGCGTGTTGAGGTCGTTGCCGTGGTGCTGGAGAACGTGTCAGACAGCATGACTTTTGACCTGCTGTCCATGCTGGTGGAAAACGTCTCAGGGCTGGATGAGACGCGGTACGACCTGGAGACCATCTGGGAGTCCAGCAGTGCCGTGGTCACCTTCAGCGAGCCAACAGGTATGACAGTAACACCTGCAGGAAACACACGGCCCCAAAGTAACACAATTAACTTACTGTACATGTATGACATAATATCATGTATCAGTATGAATATCTGCAGTGAATGTACTGAAATAACACACAAAGTAAATATTTTGTACATGTATGAAATAAAATGAGTATGAAATAACACGTGTGTCATGTTTCAGAGAATTTAATGTTAGTTGAGTTATTTTGCATTAAATTTGGACTTTGTTTTTAGAAATGTAAATGTCCGTTTGGAATGAAGACGTGTAATCTGGAGTTTTTTGCAGACGTGGAGCGTTTCCTCGCCGCGGCTCAGAACAGCCCAAAGCTGCAGAAACACGGCCTGAGCACTCGGCCGCTGCAGGCAGCGACTGCCATCCGCGTGGAGAACGTTCCTGCTACTGTGGCTAAAGGTACGTTGGCATCAATGCTAACACGGTAAAAATACTAAAGTGTTTTTCCTGATAAGGAGAATTATTTATGGTGTGAGGACGTTTACACATCACGCCGTCCCTCTGGACACCAAGCTCTTTCTGTTTCTGCTCCCGTCACATTTTTATCACTGTAGCAGCAAGTCCTGCAGCTCTATGAAGCAGCACCATCATGGCTACATGTAGGAAGAACTCAGACATGTCTTTTGTGCAGTATAACACATTATAATGTCATAAATCATAAAAAAAAGAAAAAATGTAAGTTAAATTTCTTTGATAATTTATTTTAAAAAATTTAAAAAAGATGTAATCTATATATACAACATTTTTCCAAGTGCCCACAAGTGTTACCAATACTGGAAAAATAAAATAAAATAAAAAAAGGGACTATACATACTGATCTATTTACATTTTTACTACCTATAATCTTTATTATCAATAGGCTTAGTGTTGCTGCTGCAGTCTGCATCCAGCCAATGACGCGCTGAATTGTTGTCATGTGACTGTTAAAGAGCACACAGGCGCTCCAGGCTTGCTAGTTGCGGCGAAAAACGCAGAATTTGTTGGTTTTTACAGAATTTGGATTTTACAAAGGCTTTATTTTTAGTGAATTTTTATATGAGACATTTATACTAAAGTGATTTTGAGGAAATATCACTATTTTAAGCTTAGATTTGGTTATGTTTCCTTACGGAAGTGNAGTGATTTTGAGGAAATATCACTATTTTAAGCTTAGATTTGGTTATGTTTCCTTACGGAAGTGTTAGATGCACATGGTTAGTTCAAGGACCGTCAGAAATTTGAAAACCCAACGATAATTTTGATTTTAAAAGTTTCTGGCTATGACAAATGGTGTAATTTTGGCGATTGTTTAAAGAGAACATGCCTTTCAAACCCACCGTGAGTTTTGGGGTTAAAGGTTAAAGAGTGTTGCTGATTGTTTGGCAGACATGCTGGAGTTGTATTTTGAGAAGAGCTGGACTCTGCCGCTCAGCGTCTCCATGATCCCAGAAGAAGAGGCGGCCATCGTCACGTTCAGCGACCCCAAAGGTTTAATTCATCTTTTCTACTCTGATTACCTGGAGTCTGTTTAACAGCTTTACTTTTTCATTCCACTTTGTTTTATCTGCTTTCTAAAAAGCTCTATATGACAGAATGACAGCTTTTGGTTTTGAAAATCTGGACTTTTCTGCCAAATCTGGAAACAACAAAAACAGCATTTTATGAAAAGTCATCAACTTCTGAGACGTAAAGTGTTGTTTATGAGGCTGTTTCTTATTAAAGAGTGTGACAGACTCAATCGGATAAAGATCACATGACCACTAAGTGCACAAATAAAATTTTTTCATTTTTTTTAAAATTTGGTCTAGAAATATTATAGAATTGTGTATAGATATATTTGTCAAATTTTCTAAAATTGAGTAGAGAAATCACAATGAAGTGGAAAACGGTTAAGTTTGTGATTTGTTAATTAGCAGAGACTTCAGAGGTTAAAGTGCGTCCTGTTCGTTCATCTGGATGTATTCAGTTGTGATAACATGTATGAAAAAACGTCTTTAACACCAAACAGGAAGTCCGGCTCCCTCTGACTTGGTACTTCTACAGATTTAAATAAAGTATTTGTTGGAGGTTCATCGGCCTCACTGAGATTTTTTACAGAAAAATGAACAGATTTTAAAAGGAAACATTTGATAAAAAATTTTTTCCACCAAACGTTTGAATGTTTTCTGCTCCGATAAAACTTTTTCATTTTAAAAAAAATCCTAGTCGCCAGCAAACTCATCTCCTTGTCTCACTTTTGTATTCTGATGTCTCTGCAGTTGTTGGAAGCATTTGCATGCAGGAGAAGCACGTCATGCACTCCATGTCCATGAAGGTGTTTCCGTACTACGAGTCTCTGGACGTCGTCCTGTACGGGAAATGGCGACCGGCATGGAAGCTTCCGGAGCCGTTCTCAGAGAGTGTGGACCACGCCGTCTGGAAGTTCCTGCTGATGAAGAAACTGATAAAAAGCATCAACGATCAGATGCGTCCTTACTTCTGCACTGTGAACTTGGACAGACCGGAGGTGAGACTCAGTCCTCTGCCGAGCTTGTTGAGACAGAAAGGTCTCACAGCAAAACACATCAATGACTGGAAGAGTAATGTCCAACAGGCTTTCTATCAAAAAATGTCTCAGTACATAGCATTCGAATGTCCAACGAATGCCTCTGCGTGGAAAGTAGCAGAGAAAGACATCCGTTCAGTTGTGAGAGATGACGCCGTCTTGGTGCTGGATGCGTCCAGGAGAAGTTTGACGGTGGCGGGCCGAGTAGAAGACGTTAAAAGGGTCAGGGTGTCCATAGAGGACATTATCCTGAAAGTCGTTAGTCATGTCAACAGAAAAACAAATGGCATCTCAGAGGTCATGGATGTGTCCCCAGCTATGTTCTACATCCTGAAGCAGGACGGGTTTAACAGAGCGGTGATGGACATTTCCCCTGAGATGCAGGTCTGCTACAGCGATGTCGCCGGGAAGTTAACCGTTTCAGGACTGTCTGAAGAAGTTTACCAGGCGAAGGCTTGGATCCTGGAGAGGAAAATGGGAATGACTAAAAAACGTCTGGATTTGGACCCACTTCTCCTAGACTTCCTGAGGAAAGTGAATCCCATGGACATGTCCCATGACCTGTTCACATCCCAAGGCATTAGTGCCCTCTACAGCATCGAGCCAAGCGGAGTTTTCCTAACAGGAAGTTCTGACAGTGTCCTCGCCGATGCAGAAAACAGGGTGAAGATGGTTTTGTCCTTGGAGACTCTGGAAGTGGAAGACCAGGAAGTGCTAAGAATGCCAGAGTGGACAGAGCTGAACCAGCAGCTGTCAGACACTTACAACTCCTCAAAGAAGAGGACCGTGATCATTCAGGTCCACCCGGAGGACAGACAGGAAGTAACAGTCACTGGCTTTCTGAACCCTGTAAAAGAAGTCAGCCGCAGTCTGAAGGAATTCATCCTGAACTTCTCACGAGTCCAAGAAACCATTCGTGTCGTGTCCTCTGCTGTCCTTCAGTTCACTGAGGAGAAAAAGTCACTGGATTGGTCCAGACTTGCCAAAGCTCATGATGTGTCGTTCCGGTTTGATTCTGGGAGGCAGAGAATCGTTGTTTCTGGAGCTCGTCTCCACGTCCAGAAAGCCAGAGTCAGCTGTCAGGAGCTCGTGTCCGCTCTCAGCACCGGCAGCTTCAAGGTGGACAAACCTGGAGCCAGGAAGTTCTTCCTGTCTCAGGGACACCCACTTCTGTCTACAGTAATGAAGGACTTCAGCTGTGTGGTCGTCCTTCGCACAGAGAATGAAGAGGAAGAGGAGGAGGAGGGCGATGAGGAAGAAGCTGTTTGTTACTGCAGAGTGCAGACGTCTGCTGGAGTTGTGGTTTCTGTCAGCAAGGCGGATATCTGCAGTTTCAGTGCCGACGCCGTCGTCAACGCCGCCAACGAGGAGCTGCAGCACACTGGCGGCCTGGCGCTCGCCCTGCTGAAGGCCGCAGGACCTCAGCTGCAGAAAATCAGCAACGACTACATTGCCAGAAAGGGAAAATTACGCCCAGGCGATGCCGTTGTGACAGATTCCTGTAACCTGCCTGCAAAATATGTCGTCCACGCCGTTGGACCACGATTCTCTGACTCTGACAGGAAGACGGCGGTGTCTCGTCTGAAGCTGACGGTGACAGAAAGCCTGAGGCAGGCTGAGCGCGCTCGCTGCCGCTCCGTCGCTCTGCCAGCCATCAGCTCCGGCGTCTTTGGGTTTCCTGTTGACCTCTGCGCTGAGACCGTTGCTCACGCCGTACGAGAATACTGCGACGGTCTAACAGGTCCTCTGTTCCTGACCGAAATTCACCTGGTGGACAACAATGATAACACGGTGAGGACACTGGCCACGGCTGTCCACAAAGAGTTCACCGATCTCAGACCTACGATGACAGTACCAGGCGTGAGGGGAGGTGGTGCTTCCAGGTAAATTCAATGAGAATAAAGTGAAAAGTGTAAAGATTAGTGACTGTCGAACACTTTAAATGAAAAGCTGATATTTTGGTAAATCCTCTTATTGGACATCAGTTTCATCTTGTTGTCCAGGCCTAGCTTACCATAAAAACTGCTAACCTCTCAGTGCATCCGTAGAGAAGTTTCTGGTGTTGGACCAGCGCCAGCCTGGAAGTAAAGTAAAAACAGGTTTTCTTCATTGCTGCTTTCTCTGTTTCACGTCTTTCTCAGCTGAACTTGTTTGGTTCTTGGATTCGTCAGATAAAACGAGCCGTTTGAGGACATCGTTCAGGCTCTATAAACTGCTTTGTGCCTTTGTCATTATTTTTGACGTTTCATAGCAACCAGCTGAAAAATTACTTAAACTGAACAATATATAGATTAAAATATAAAACAGTTTGAGCTTTTATTGGCGTCTCTCCTCTTTGTTCAGCTAACAAACCGCTAGCTGTTTGTGACTCATCCCCCATTTCCTGTCATCCTAGCGGGCAGAGGCGGGGTCGAGGTGGACTGTCAAACATTTTGCGTCGGTCCAATGATAAAGGACGAGGGCAAGGAAGAAGAGGAGGAGGAGGAGGAGTATTTGGGAGGATGGGAGCTGAAGCTCAGGGTGGACTGCAGGAACACAGAGGACATGCCCGGCCTGAAGGGTATGAACCCTGAATACCCACTTCCTCTCTGGAAAACAGCATATTCAAAATAAACTCTGGGTAATTTATTCAGTGTGATGAAATCTGATTGGCTGTAGGCAGGGAAGGATGGAGCAGACCACAGCAGAAGGTCTGAAGATTGTCCTCTGGAAGGGAAGAATCCAGGACCAGACTGTGAGCAAACACCTTTTCTGTTAGATAAAATCTTTATCTTATTATTAATCTGTTATGAAAAGAGACACGGATTGATTTTCTGTGGACTGTGAACCGTTTCAGCACTTATCATTAGTATGATGCCGTGATTTTTGTCCTCAGACTGATGTCATCGTTAACACCATCTCAGAGAACCTGAACCTGAAGCAGGGAGCTGTTTCCATGGCGATCCTGGAGGCGGCCGGGCCCGGCCTGCAGGGGGCGGTCCGCTCAGCTGCTGGAGCCGCTACACTGCGGCACGGCGAGGTTGTCATCACTGATGCCTGCAACATGACGTGCCGGAGAATCTTCCACGCCGTTTGTCCTTTCTGGGACGGTGGAGATGGACGGGCGGAGGAGGCAAGCACTTTGTTTTTTTTTCCCCCCGTGTATTTATGAGATGTTAAAAAACAGCTAATTATTTTTACTGAACGTGAACATTTTTCCCATGAAATAAACAAATTTTAGCAGCGTGCTCACCGCAGCATCCTCATTTCTTACTTGTGCGAACAATCTTTGGTTGGTTTCAGGAGTTAATGTCGATCATCAGGTTTTGTCTGGACATGGCTGAGAAGCTGCAGATGACGTCACTGTCATTCCCGGCCATCGGCACGGGAAACATGAGCTTCCCCAGAGACATGGTGTCCAAAGTTCTGCTGAAGGAGATCCACGACTACAGCAACAGGAAGTGTCCTCAGCATCTAAAAGTGGTGGCCATTGTTGTTCACCCCAGCGACAGCCAGACCATGGAGGTGAGCTGCTGGTTTGTTGACGGGACAGGAAATGAGAAATGACCCAGTAAACAACTCCATTCAGAATCATTTCCTGAGAGGGCTTTTATTGTGAAACTTCTGCAGGAAATATGGAATTTCATTAATACAAATTAAAAACAAGGAGAACTGAATGACTTAATCAACTTTTAAATAAATTATTCACATTAAAAAGAGAAAATTGATATCAGCAAACAGGGAAGTTTCTTACTAAAATAGTAAAAAAAAAAAACACAGGAATATATGATAGAGGCTCCGCCCACTATCTGAGAATTTACAGTGCGAAAACGATGTAATGAAACGCGGTTAGAATGAGCTTTTAGCCTGAAACTGGAACACAGCTTTTTACTTCCTTCTTCCTTTTTATCAGTGTTTCACCAGAAAGTTCAAAGGTCAGCCTCAGAGAAGCATCAGACCTGAAGCTCATGATTATGAAGAATCATCACATGGGATATCTGTCAGCCAATCACAGCAGTCCTCAGGTAACACGCCTCCTACTTCTGTACCGAAACAAAAACCAATCAAAAAGTTCAGATTCAAGTCCACGTCTGAGCGTGAGCAGGAAACGTTCTGAGACGAAATAAGGGCAGTGGTGTAAGCATAACTTAAGGGTTGATTGATAAATTCTGATCCTGACACATAAAAAATGAGCAGGTGTGTAATACTGAAATTGAAGTCATATAATTCCATCAGCTGGTCCCCATAACGTTAATTAGCTATTTTATTTAAGGTTGAGATTAGGATTAGGTCATGGTTAGGATAATGGTTTGGGTTAGGGATGTAGCAGGTGTGAATAAGCCTCCAGAGAATTAATGTAATCATTACAACATCCCCACATGTTACGTGTGTGTGTGTGTGTGTGTGTGTGTGTGTGTGTGTGTGTGTGTGCGCGCTTGTGTAATAGTGTCCTTCGGTCAGGTGTTGTCCCCCACCCTTGGAGTGTACCAGATGCAGATGGGTCAGCTGACCCTCGAGGTGTCATCTGGGGACATCACCAAGGAGACCAGTGATGTCATTGTCAATGCATCCAATAAACACTTTAACCTTAAATCAGGTGACTGCTCCTCTTCCTCTAAGCCTGATGAATAGCATGAGAAAACACGGATACCCTGTAGAATATAACTTCAAACTCACAACTTATTATCTTATAATTTGCCCATCACAAAAACCAGTAATTCAGTTGAATTTTGTTCATATTTTAAATTACTGAAATCTCTTATTTTACTTTTTCTATATTTGTACATTTTTCTGATAATTATTTGTTTTACAGGAGTGTCCAAGGCCATTTTAGACAGCGCTGGAGTGACAGTAGAGCAGGAGTGCTCACGGATTGGTACGTTGTTGCTAGGCTACTAAACACATGCTACCTTTGTGGTATGCTAGTTAGCATTTTTTCTGTGCTTCCAGGTTTTGTGCTTACGTTAGGCTAGCAGTGTCCCTATGAGTCCAGTCTTTGTGCTAAGCTAGGCTAGCAGTTTCCTTATGATTCTATTTTATTGTGCTAAGCTAGGCTAGCAGTTTCCCTAGGATTCTATTTTATTGTGCTAAGCTAGGTTAGCAGTTTCCTTTGATTTCAGTCCCAATGTGCCTTTAATGGTGAAAACCAGTTTTGTTTCTCTGTAGTGAACTCTCCAGGTTACCAGCAGAGAATGCTGATCCTGACGTCGGCTGGGCTGCTGCCCAACAAAGCCATCGTCCACGTGGTCGGAACGAACGAGCCGTCACACATCAGAAACGTGGTTCACGCTGTNATCCTGACGTCGGCTGGGCTGCTGCCCAACAAAGCCATTGTCCATGTGGTCGGAACGAACGAGCCGTCACACATCAGAAACGTGGTTCACGCTGTGCTGAACGTCTGCGAGGAGAACCAGCTCAGCTCCGTGTCATTCCCGGCTCTAGGAACAGGTCTGCAAAAACAAGAATACAGGACTTTAATCCTGATTTTAAACTGACAAAAAGGGTTTTTTAAAAAACTTTGTTTTAAAGCTAATTTGTAATCTCTGAATAAACACATAGCACAGTTAATTACTCAATAATACAAATCATTCTCAATTAAACTCAGTGATTTAACTGTTAGTCTGACTCACTCTGGTAAAACCAAACTAGCTAACCACATTAGCCACGATTAGCTAACTTTAGCCATGTATTACTGATATTACTCATTGTGGAGTTTCAAGTCTCTACTTGTATTAATGGCTGAAATATCAATATTTTCATATCATGATGTTGATTTAGCAAAAACTCAGTGTAAAATACAAAATGTTCACTAATTTGACTAAAAGTAATTGATAGGCTATTTGATATTTAACATTTAATATCACACATATATTCCCAAATAGACTTTATCTTATCTTTTAAGCAGGTGGAAAACCATAATTTCATGCTTCATCTTTGGACTACATGAAGCAAGTTCCAAAGTTCCAACAGTTGTAGGTTTTCCAAAACCATGTTTAGAGAGCTCAGCACTAACAGTCATGCTGGATTCACATGTTGTGCGGTAAATAGGAAACCAGATGTTCCATTTTTTTCAACGAGAGGATGAAAAAACCAGACGGAACGTGTTCTCAAAAGTTAAAACTTTACAACTTTTTCTGCAGCTTTGATTAAAGATCAGAATCTGGCACATTTTAAAAAACTTCTTTCTACAGAAAAATAAAAAAAAATCTAATAAAAGTTAAGAAGCACGTGATCTCTCTGTACATTCTAATGCTAACATCCATCCTCACCTTTCCGCCATCGTTAGNAAGAAGCACGTGATCTCTCTGTACATTCTAATGCTAACATCCATCCTCACCTTTCCGCCATCGTTAGGTCAGGGCGGGGCTGACCCCTCAGCAGTGGCAGACGCCATGATCGACGCGGTGGTGGACTTTGTGAGGAAGAAACATTCTAAGTTTGTTCGTAACGTGAAGGTCCTGATCTTTCAGAAGAGCATGATGATGGAGTTCCACAAGAGCATGAGGAGGAGAGAGGGGGAGGCGGTGGAGGAGAAGAGCTTCTACACCAAATTAAAAGGTTTTCCAGAACCTGGTTTTTACGGAAACATCACAGCTGAGCAGAAGATAAAGTCCCGCCCAGATTCTTACCTGACCTTTACTAAACTCAAACCATCTCTCTAAACTTTAAGGATAGGGGTCATTCTTTAATTTTTTTTATTTTTTTTGGATAAAACACGTTGGATGAGATATTAATGTCTGTAATTCACCTGTACAGTAGCGGCCCTTTATAACAAGTAAGAATTACAGACGTAGATTTGATTATGAACTAATTCGATAACATCAACCTTTTATCCTAAACCATCTCCTATCCTCTATACTATTTGTGTGAGCCCTTTAAAATATTTTAGTCATCTTTTATTCATTATTTTCAGATCATGAAGACAAAAATTTCAGAAAAACTATATTGTTATTTGTTTCTCTTCAGACACTATGAGTTTCTTGTTTTTTGGAACCAATGAGAAGCGAGCTGACCACTTGAATCTGGAGGTGGAGGAGTTTGAGCCTGCTGTGTTTGACCTGTGTGCTGACAATGCAAAGGTTAACATAACTTTATTCTATAGTTCTAGAAGGCTTGATTGATAAGTAATGAGCTTAGCGTAGAAAGCTCTAACTTTGTTTTGGTTCTTCACTTTTTGATTTCATACCTTAGGAACTTTTAAATCAGAATCAAAGAGCTCAAATAAAAACACAAGGAATTATATTCACTATGTGTCAGGTTCAAAACTTATCAATCATTCCTGGTCAGTGCATCACTACAGGCTTTTCTCTGCTGACTGTGCACACCTGTATGAACAGATGTGTCCTCCCGTTCTGCAGGCTGTGAGTCAGGCGAAGCGAAGGATTGAGGAGCTGATCGTGAGCGAGCAGGCAGCAAGGATCATCACGGACCCCTTCATCAGCCAGCTGTCCCAGGAAGACCTGGACCAGCTCAAAGCCCTGCAGAGGAAACTGACCGTCTGCATCCGCCTGGAGATGGAGGAGGACCAGAAGCCCCGTATCCACCTGGAGGGTCTGACCAGGGACGTCCTCACCGCTGAGTTCACAGTAAGGTACGCTAATTTTCCAGAACCATGAGGTACTCAGTCACTTTACTTAAGAATACATTTATTTTCTGTGTTGAAACAGGCGAGTATCAAACACTTCAGTTTGCTTTAAAAGTGGTTTTTCTGACATCAGGGAAGTCATCCAGAAGGTGGAGAGGGAAGAGAACCTGAAGCAGAAGGCGATGCTGCTGAGCAAACTGGTGGAATGGCAGTATTCTCGCCAAGGCGGGTCCCTGCAGCCATTTGACATTTATACCAACCTCAGCCTGGAGGAGGCGCTAAAGAAAGGCGAGAACGTGAAGATCAGGATCGACAACGAGTCGTACACGACTGACCTGATGCTTAAAAAGGCGACACGAGGGAGTAAACAGGTGGAGCTACTTAGAAAAGACCTGAAAGGTGAGCCAATACGATGTGTTTATGTAAAACAGCCTACATCTCATGTCGTGACACGGCGCTGAAATATTTACTCATTACTCTCATATTTATGTGTATTTTAATTTCTGCAGACTACTGTCATGTGATGCAGAAGCAACAGAATGAAGAGCAGATTAACAAAATGCTCATTATGTTATGAAGATTGTGAATTTTTCAGACAGGTTAAAGTTCATATGCGTGCTGACTTTTTTATTACACGTTTTAATCTGAAAATATTTATCAGTTATGATATTAAGATATTATGCTATTATTTCACTCCAATTTTTAATGTTTTTAAGACATTGTTACTTAGACTGGAAACATCTTGGAAGTTCTTAGTTCAGCCTGTAATTCCACATAAAGCCAGGTGGCGGCAGTAATGTGCTGAAAACCGCTCGGTAACGCAGATGTTTTCAGACTGAACATGTTTGTTACACTTTCAGGATTCATACAACGTGACTGACTGAGAAGCAATAAATGTAAACCAAAAAAAGGCATTTGTTTACAATAAAATTGTAAACTGAAGGAATTCTAAACCTTTGCTTCAACATTTAACTGATTTCCCTACTTCTGAGCGACTGAAGAGCAGCTACAGCATGTGTTAAGATGGACAGTTTCCTGTGTTTATCTTTGTGGTGGTAGATAATCTATAAATTTATCATCATGTTTGCAGATGACGCCGCTCTGCCTGCACACTGGGAGGACATGAAAGGTTCCCTCATGGAGCGCTTTCCTTTGGCTGCAGGATCGAAGGAATACAACGTCGTGGAGCAGGAATTCACAAAAACCATGCTTCAGGCGAACATCATCAGCGTACGTTCACACATCATACACCAATCCTCTTAACGAGCCGCTAACTTCCCCGATCCTGCTCTGAGACTTTCAGTACGGATTATCTGCTAACACTGAGCCCAGTTTTTATGTTTATTATCATAAAGTTTGTACTGATGAAGGAATAATTTTATTAGCTCTGATTTGTACTCAGATTTTATGTCTCTACAGCTGTGCTACATCATGTTTCATGATAATACGGCATCAGTTTTATCTCATCAAAATTTGTCATATCACAATATTGACAGTATTGCATGCATGCTGACACATTTTCATAACATGTACAAGAAGAAGAAATAAAACAAGCAGCGTCAAAAGTAGTAGGTTGGTGCCAGACGAGTTAGTTTCTAAAAAAGGAATTAATTTGTTTGTCATTAATTCATAATTAAATTCCTCTGTTGCTTGAAATGGTTCAGCTACAAGCTATCAGCTAACAGCTAAAGGTGGAAACATCAAATTATTATCTCCACCTGAAGCAGAAACACCTGGTGAATACCAAGAAAGTCACATGAAGAGGAGAGCCAATCAGCTGATTAGAGACACAAAACAAACAGGAAGTGATGCTAACTGGAGCGTTGGCTAGCTGTACTTCCTGTGACAACAAGCTAACAACAACAGCAACAAGATGGAGTGAAATTAGCTTAGCTGTGCCTTTTTGTCTGTGTAAAGATATGAAACAAACAGGAAAAATAAGTTTTGAGAGACTTAAAAAAAAAAAAAAANTAAAAAAAAAAAAAAAGCTAAACACAAGATACAACATCCTGACAAGGAAATGTTTTTCAAAGATGGCTCTGCCGGTGATGTATGAACACTGTTAGCTTAGCCGCTACACTAACTTCAGCTGAGTTCTTAAGTTTTTGGGAAGAATTCATAAATCATTGTAACTATAGTGTCAATAAGCACCTTGACAATTGAAGTTGATTCATAAAGCTTCCTGTATGTTAACTGTTACTGACATGCTGTCAGGTGAGTCTCAGGTAAAAGCCAAGGAAGACCAGCATATTAATGAGCTGCTTCATATTTAAGAGTCACGATTTATCCTGATTCATCTAACATGTTAAATCAGCAGACATGAATTCTGTTTAGAGCTCCCGTGTTTTAACAGATTAACACTAACATTAATTAAGTAATTAACTAACACTAATGACAGATTTGATCCACACAGCAGCTACAGGAGATGCATTAGCCCTTATAAACATGTCAAGTCTGGCAGTGTGTTTTATGAATCAGTTTTCTGCTGCATAGAACACTTTTCACTGTAGTTTACAGTAAACAAGGTCCTGTAGTGAGGAAAATCCCTAGATTTTTAAAAAATATATATAAAAGTTGAGTTGTAATGGTACAGCAGCGTTATGCACTTAGCCTAAAGCTGCTGTTAAATGACACGTTTAACCACCGTTAACGTATCTGAACATTTAGCATCACTGATACACAGAGGACAGAAGCTTTTAAAATAAATCAGCACATCAGAGGGTGAACTCATCATGAAAAGAATCATTCTGCCTCATTAAAAACTGAAGCTGCTCGTTTTCAGATCGAACGAGTCCAGAACCCGACGCTGTGGCGGAGCTACCAGCTGCTGAAGAAGCACATGGAGGTGAAGAACAAACACACCAACAACGAGATGCAGCTTTTCCATGGCACCTGCTCCGACGCCGTCGACCTCATCAACAATCAGGGCTTCAACCGAAGCTACGCCGGCGCTCACGGTAAGCAGAGGCACTTCCTGTACTGCCAACGTTCATACAGATCAAAACATTCAACATGCTTTCTCACAGCGATGAGGCAGACGAACACATTGGTACGGATTTGACAGTTCAGTTACAGACATTTTCAACATTTACTTCAACTTTTTCTTCTGTATATGAATGACATTTGTTTTGTTTGCAGATGACACTAATTTATTTTGTTCTGCTGTTGATTTAGGAAAACTTACGAATAGTATCACAAATGAAATGTGGTTTGATGTAAATAAGTTGGCTTTGAATTTGAGTAAAATAAAATTAATGGTTTTCAGTAATTGGAAAATAGATGATCAAATTCAATTATTATTAGAAAGAGTATATGAAAACAAATTTTTGGGTGTAATTTTGGATCACAAACTTAGTTGAAAAGCACTCACAGCTTATGTAAAGACAAAAGTGTTGAAAAGTATTTCTGTTCTGAACAAAGCAAAGTGTATGTTAGACTATAAGGTACTTAACATTTTGTATATTTCACTTATTCTGCCATGGAGGTGTGGGTATATAAGACGATTAATATAAAACCACTTTGATACAGAAAAGAGTAATAAGAGTTATAAATAAGCTGCATTCAAGGGAACAAACAGTTTGCTTATAAAGTCAAGTTTATAAAATTTAAGGATTTAGTTGAATTGAGAATGTTCTTATGTTTAGAGCTAAAACAAATTACCGTCTGAAAGCTACAGATGATGTTTGTGTGAGAGATGCCAACGTTTGATTTTAGGAGTCAGTTTACACGTATGAAACAGACGTGATTCTCAGTAACCGGAGTTAAACTGGAATTCATCAGATGATGATTAAAATGTTGTTCTGATTTCTTTCACTTTAAGAAAATGTGTAAAGAAAGACTATTTGGTCATTATGGATAAGCTGTCAGATGGACAGTATATTTATTTTGATCATTTGGCTGTGATTAAATTATTAGATTAAATAGTTAATGTAGTAAAGGGTAAACCATCTTTATTTAACCTGGAGTTTATGTTTGTTGTGAAGAACACATGAATGAAATAAATGGCATTTACAGATACTGAAGCCTGCTGGGAAAAACTCATTTTAAATTTATCTCACATCCGTCCGTTCCCAGCCTAAACTCTACGCTAACTCTGGTTTCCTCTGTAGGCACGATGTACGGTAACGGTTCGTACTTTGCTGCGGACCCTTCGTACTCAGCACGGGGCTACGCCAAACCTGACGCCAGCGGCCGGAAGCGGATGTACCTGGCCAGAGTCCTGGTCGGAGACTTCACCCAGGGAAAGGCCGGCCTGATAACTCCGCCCTCCAAAAGCTCCAGGAACGCCGTAGACCTGTACGACAGTGTCACCGATAACACCGCCAACCCCTCCATGTTCGTCATCTTCAGCGACATCCAGGCTTACCCCGAATACCTCATCACCTTCACCTGAGCTCCCATGATGTACTGGGTCACAGCGTTTCTGTTGGTGGAGGGTAAAGGGTGGAATTATGTGTTTCAGTTTAATTCTGTGCAAAAACTCCTTCACTGTTTTTGATATTTCTTAAAGCAGCATCAAGCCTTTTGATCTGTTTGCTAATCACACATGAATAAATATCTGTATTTGAATAAAATATTCACTTAAGAAAACCTTTATTATAATTACCGTAAATACTCGAGTATAAGCCGAGTTTTATTACCAAATTTCACAAAGTAAATCAGGGGTTGGCTTTTTGAAGTATTTACATGTCAATTTAAAATACGGTAAACTCATGTCCTCACACCGTCTGTAACCTTTGAGTTGTAATTCAGATGTTACCACACGGGTTGCTGTTGAAAGATTGACATTTCGTGAAGTATTTTTCATATACATGCAATTTGTAGTTGATAGTATTAATTTTCAAGGAAGTAATCTAATTGTTTGTTTTGTTGAGGTGTTCTAAATATAAGATTGTTGTACTAATCAAAGTGTTAAAATTTTCTTTCTTTCACACAATTCACTGTTTCAACATTTATCTTTAAATAATTACTGTATATGACTATTTAATAAACGCACTGTTGGAGTTGTTCGTTGTGAAGGGCACGTTGGTCTGCTAAAAGCCAAACGGGAAAGAAAATGTAGCAAGAGTAATCTAAGAGAATAAAACCTGTTTTTAAAACAGGAAAATCATATAAAAAGGTTTTATCTTAAGGACTTAGCATAGTATGAAGCAGTAGGAGAAAAGTGCTGGTTTATCAGGGGTGCAACTAAAATTAACAGACCCGCATGGGGTTTAAAGTAAAGCATGAAATAAAACAGAAATTATTGTTAAAATAATAAAACATAGTTAAAGTTATTACAAGGTGTGTTTGCCGAAGCATTAGGACAATCAGAGGAATATAAAAGCGATAAAAAAGAAAGGGGGGTCAAACATTGTAGAATTATAAAAATAGTGACACCCAGTTACAGCAGTAACAGTGCAAGAAATATTAATTTGAGCAAACCTCCCTGTTCACAAAGGAAATAAAATATAGGTCAGATGAGGGAGGGAAGGACTAAAATTCCGCCACCTAGTGGCCAGCAGGCAGTACATTTTGATGCATGTCTGTATAAATAAATCTTTACCTTTTATAAAGGTATAGAGTTAGCGTGAGAAGACAGAAAAAAGTATGTGATAAGAAAGAAGCAGTACGTGACAAGACAGGAAAAGGTAGGTGAAAAGAGAGAGAGCAGAAAGGGTTAACTGTAGAAATGATGGCAGAGATGGGATGATCACTGTCGGTGCAGAGTGGATTGAAGTGAGTTTTTGAAAATAACTAGTTTGTATCTGAACGCTGTTAGAATTTATATTGGAGTGGTGCCAGTTTGAGATGAACGTTTATTATAAAGACAAATCAGCCAGAACATCAGTAGTGTGTTAAATCCACATACATGTTGACTGATGTGCCACCAACTTCTAAATACTATGCAGTCATTTCTGCATCTCTAGTGTACCATCGAGTCCAAAGTCAAAGTCTCTGTTTGCCTTGCCTTCACGTATCATTGGCAACAGTAAAATCGCATGCCACTAGGGTTTTAAACACGCATCATGTGTTTAACAAACTACAGTATCTGACTTGAGTATCGCAGGATGACACCAAAAGCATTTTGCCATCACAGCTTAAAGGTATGTCTGCTGCTCCTAAACCTAATTATAGTTAGATAAGTGATGACGAAGGTGAGCCTTATGAATCAGATGTGTATTGTAGGTTCTCAATGAATTAAGATTTGATTCATGTAAAATTTAATTTCTGTTGCAGAACGTATTCCCTTTGTAGATGGGTCCTGTTCTTGAAATCTTATAGATTTAAGAGCAGGATACGCTGTAATACAGCTTAATCCTGATGACATTAAAGTGGCTAAGCAAGCTGATCAATGCATACAACAGTAGTTTGCACAGTTGGATTTATTTGTTTGGTAATAATTCCATAGAGTAAATAAGGTCAAATATCTAAAGTTTGAACCACTGTGCTATTTTAGTGTTCATTAAGAATCAGAGAGCCTCATAAAAAGTACAAAGCTGATGAAATTCACAGTGAAACTCATCTTTTCTTGTGTCTTATGCTTATACATGGATCCATCTTTACAACAAATTTTAATTTTAACAAGTGTCCAAGGTTTAGAACTCTAATTGCAGTAAACCACATCTTGACCATGGGTTAGCTGGAAAAGCTCAGACAGTCGCCTCAGCCAAGAGCAATCTGAGAAATGGAGGCACATGCAGGTAAATTCTTCCCGGTTTCATAAATACAAGAATGTATTTTACAAACAAATATACAAAGAATGACATTATAAAAGTCACATCTTATAAAAAAGTCTTGAAAGAAATGAGTACAAATTGTGGAGTCTTCACTCCAACTCCACCCCACTACACCTATTATCATGCTGTTTGTTGCCGACATTGAACTGCTGGCTGACCTCTGATGTGCATGATATTCAACATGCACAGGGGCAGTGATTGGGAACACTGATAAGACATGACACTGCTAATGATCTTTTATCTCCCACTGTCCGAGATGCTGATAAGACTCAACTTCATCCAGAACTGACATCATTTCCTCTATGTGAACCTGACTGCAACTTCAACCACAAACCACCTTCTCACAACTGCTGCTGCCACACTGATGACGAAGAACATCTTCAAACATCTGCATCTCACAAATACTCACCTCGTCATAAAAGCATAATGTAGAAAAAACTTGTTTTGTTAATTACTAAGATAACACATGATGTTTTTCTGTCTGAAGATAAGAAATTGTTTAGCCAACCACATGTTGAAGCTGTAAGAAAAACCTTGTTTTCTTACACACCTGGAATCTAGAGGTATAGAACTGCTGCTCCATACCACCCTTACCTACACTGCCCCACCTAATGAGCCTCTTCTTTTAGGATCAAAAAGGGCCTTAGCTGTAAAATTATTTCCTACCAGAAATTAAATTTAAATGAGAAAAGCATGAATGTGTCTTTGAGTTGTAACTTAATTCTTAAATTACCCCATCTATGACACATCATTCCTGTTGAAACTTTTTGAATCTGGCTCAGTTTTCTTATTTTTAGAGTGGCCTACTGCCTCCAAAGACAGTTTTCACACCCTTTATTTAGTAAATGATTTCAAGATACAAAAATCCAGCAAACTCTTTTTGAAATGATTGATATTCACATCTTACAGTTCAGCTGTTTTGATGTTGTCCTTTTTGGTAGGCCTTATGCTGAACTATAGAACTAGATCCTTATGAGATCCCCACGTCTTATATCTTAAAGTTCATATCTGGGACTCCTCTCAATTATCCCCTAATCTGTAATGAGTGTTTAATTTAAATGCTCCAAATTTTTCCAAAGCTAGTATTTAAACAGCTTCCCCCACCTAGTGTGTTATCCATGAAATTTCATTTTCCTCTCATAGGTTACCTGATCATGTGTGTAATGAACGTGTTTATTGGTGTCCTTCTGATGTTATATATGTACAGGTGAAGTTGTTTCTTCAGTGTTGTTCATGTTCCCCTTGCTGACACTGATCCATCTCCTAGTGATATTCCCAGTGCTCTTTTTCCTGGAATGTCTGATATATTCCCCTATAGATTCCCTGACGTCACTGTTACTTGAGGTTTAGCCCTTCCATGTCTTTTTGCTGTCCTCAGCTAAAAAGGGGAGGGTTTTTGGCTGGTTGGAAGTGACTGTGTGTATCAACGAGATTTGGATTTTATAACTTCCAGTCAGGGTCTTGTTGCCTTGGTTTGCTCCTTGATATACATTTTCAAATTAGTTGTCGAAGTGACGAAGGGGGAGAAAATGATTTTCAAGTGATCTCCATTGAAATAATGCACATATGTTGATTCTTTGTGTACATGGCACTTCGATCCCATGTAAGGGGGGATTCTGTGGTGGAAAATTACGGTAACGTCAGAAATATATATTCATGTAGTAGAAATCTATACCAATGTCATATAATTTATGAATAATGTGTCTGTGTCTCATAATGAGCTGTGTATGAATCAGAAGGTTGGTGACAGGTCTCCTTGCTCAGAATAAGAGTATGATGACCAGATCATGACCTGCTTATGTAAACAAAACTGCTATTTATGTCAACAAACTGTCCATGCTAGTGTTTTAATAAGGACATAATAAATATCAGGGAGTAGGACATGGTTCAGAAACAAATGGCATTGTGACAACCAATGAGATATTGATGAGAAGATCAGGAGATGGATGTCAGTGTTCAGGAATTGTTGTAATTGGTCAATGACCTTCCGGCCTCCTGAAAAATGAAGTCACGTGTGAGCTCAGTTACTCTGCAAACTAACTCAGGTCTTTATCAACATCATTAAAGATCTGCTTCTCGAAGCCTGATTTTCTTCCACACTGCCAACACCTGAAGCTGAACACGACCTGAACTCTCAGGTAAGTCCAGAAAGAGAAAAAAGCTAAAATGCTGAATCAGCTTAATTTTTCATGGAACAATGCAAGCATCTTTATTTTGTTTCTGCTGAGCCTGAATTTCACAGCGACAAAGTTAAAAAGGTCAAACAGATCTGAAGTTTTTATAAGCAGAAAAATTCAGATATGGATTTTTGATCAAAAATTCCATAGTTGATAAATCTGTTTATCCTCGGTGTGTAGACTGATTAAAGGTAAAAAACTATTTCTGTAAGTTATGATCGATGATGAATTACAAAATGGAACAGCGTAACTAGATAAACAGGCTGACGTGCCTAGCCATTATCACATACCAATGTTATTGGTATGTGATAATGATGCCAAAGCATGTCAAAAAAAAAAAGAAGAAAAAAAAAATTCTTAGTAAGTGTGTGTGTGCGTTTTATGTAAAAATTCAGCAGTAGGATGGCAGGTTGGAGGCAGAGCGGCAGGATGCCAAAGTTCTTCCTTATCATCCTCCTCAGCCTCCTCAGCCTCACCCAAGAGTTTGGTAAGAGACATTTTTAATATTTCTAACCATTAACATTATTGTCATGTTTTAAAAAACTGTTTTAAGCTGTTTATCCTGTGATAAAAATAATAAAATATAGCCTCAAGCGGCAATAAGCGGGGTCCAAGCATGTGCAACGACTCGATGAATGATTCGGTTTTTGCGGAAGTCAAGTGCGCAGATATTCACCAAGTTTAGTGACAACAGACTCAATCATTCATGAGATATTGCAGTTTTGTTGACTAATCCACACCCACTCAAATTTGGCAGCCAACTGCAGCAAAACAGTAGAGAATATCAGTAAATGAAGAAGTAACTTTTTTCGGCTTGGTTCAGACATTGTGTGTGTAAAGTTTCATGTGAATTGAGTCAAAATTGTAGGAGAAGCAATGAAGAAACAGTTTTGGACAAAATTCAAAATGGCGGAAGCATTACATGTTGGAAATGGGCGTGGCTT
>VXCM01001182.1:390809-473759 GCA_014773175.1 Lucifuga dentata | reverse complement strand
TATATATATATATATATATATATATAGATATATATATATATATAATTAGTTATGTATGGATCTTATTCTTAGTGTTATTTTTACTCAATTGCCCAAGAGGTTTCCGTAGTTTTAGGTGATACCATTTTAAGATATGGAAATGAGTTTCGTCTTCACGTGAATCTGAATAGGTTTACTCTCTAGTAACCAATATGTACAGATATGATATATTGTTTAAAACAGTAAATTCCTTAAAGAAGCATTAGAATTATTAAAACGCTTAACGATTTATCTATACACTTTCATAATACACTCCCCCCCCTCCCATTTGATGTAATGGTATAACCCAAGAGGTATCGGAAGACCTGTAAGTGAGACAAATCAAGCCTGTGACAGCGGAGAAACTTGAGTTTTATAACATATAAATAACCTACAGAGGTACGTACTATTCCGAACTCTGCGTTTGACCTCAGTAACATGTTGTGCTTTGTAACAATACCATGGTGCGCTGTGCTGTCAGTGTAAATGTTGGGAAATTGGAAAAGAAGAGGACCAATTGCTAACGATAGCTCAGCTAGCTCCATGCTAGCTGACTAGCGGCTTGGTGTCTCCTGTCAGAACTGTAGGGACTTTAGCAGGAAGAAGTAGCATGCTAGGTAGAGATGCTAGTTAGCCTATTAGCTAGCCATCCTATTTTGGGATTGGCATTCCGCTTGCGAGTAATGTCAAATTGGCTGCCATCATCATCATAACTATAAGGACGCTGTTTATTCTTAGCGATAACAGTTTGTAATAGATTTTATAATAAACATGATGTGAAGCGACTTGCAGAGAAAACTGCATGATGGTGATGATGTTGCAGTGTTGTCTATGATGTTAAATCAACTGGTATGAATGACGAGAAGGAACAGAGGGCCTGTTCTCTCCTACTTGTAAGTGACCATTTATACCATAGATAAATCAAAGTCGTATGTAAATACATAGTAACATATATACAGNGTGACCATTTATACCATAGATAAATCAAAGTCGTATGTAAATACATAGTAACATATATACAGCAGATTCGCTAGGCGTATTGCCCACTTAAGACCCCCTGAACTTGATTATAATGTTTTCTCATCCGCTGCTATCCTGATTGTGTTAACAGCAGATTTATAGCAGACTGTTTCTAATGAGGCTTGGTTTATATGGTGAGAAAGATCTGTTAACTTTGTTCTTTATTCTGAAAATGTGATTACTGGTATTGATGTTACTTTGAGAATCCTTTTCATGACAAATGTTTCAGTATTACAAAGTTTATGGTGACAAATTTTGGGGCAATTTTGTATCGACTACACATTATCACAGGCTTCATAAAAATTATTTGAAACAAAATCACATAAAAATGATTTGGGATCAGGTTACAGTTTCTGTATTTATTCTACCACTGTCAAGTATACCTGTGTATTTTCTTCATGTACAAAGCTTGGTACCTCTACCAAGGCGAGGATAACTTCTAACTTGCTGTGCACTCATTCAGGCAACATAGAGTGTTTACTGTAAATTTCCTAAACTGCAGGATGACAGATGCATGGATGCATCATGACAGACAATGCAAAATTCACAACTGAAGAAAACACAGTGATTTTTTTTTTTTTACCAAACTTTGCAATTTGATGCCTAAGTAATTAATTTATTTAACGTTTGATTCATTCATACCCTTACTCATTCATGTATTCTCGTGTTTGTGTTTCTTTCAGGCTAAAAGAGAGACCGTACAATGTCCTTGAAGCCACGGGTGGTGGATTTTGACGAGACATGGAACAAGCTACTGACGACAATCAAGGCAGTTGTGATGCTCGACTATGTGGAGAGAGCCACGTGGAATGATCGCTTCTCGTATCCTATGCCACTGTTTCAAAACATATTCAAATTGATACACAAGTCTGTAAAATTTCCGGATAAGCTCCATGTACATGAAGTAAGATTGGTGATCAATACTGTAAGGCAGTTGCTAGCTTGCAAAAACTTAATGTGTTTGACTTTAACAGTTTGGGTAGTTCAAATGAAATAGCGTGCAGAGATTTGTAATGTGTAGGGTGAGTATGAAATGAAGAGCTGTTTATTATAGCAATGTCTAAGCATTAAATTCACTTCAAGCCATTAAATCACTTAGAGAGCAAACTGTATACAGCATTAAATATTTATACAGTATACATATACAGTGTACATATGGTACTGTATATGTAAGCATGTAGAAGTATCAGTAGTCCTACTAGATTATCTGCGTTATAAATCATAATGAAAAATACTGGTCCTTGTTATTTATCTTGACTTGTGACACCAGTGACATTTATGCCTTGTGTGTTGCATACCCAGAGCCTCTGGGTGAAAGATTGTACACAGAAACCAAGGTGTTTCTTGAGAATCATGTTCGGCAGTTGTACAAGGTAAACACTAATAATAGCTTTCCAGCAAGCGGCAACATTTTTTTTGTGCGGTCAGTTTTCTTTTCTTACTGCGTTGTGCTGTAACGATTGTCTCTCGTCTGCATGCATTTCAGAAAGTCCTTGACTCAGAGGAGAAGGTTTTAGTCATGTACCACAGATACTGGGATGAGTACAGCAAAGGAGCTGACTACATGGATTGCTTATACAGGTACCATTGTTGCATTTGATGTCCTTTATTTGATGATGTAACAAATAAGCCAAAACTCTCATACGTGCTAAAGACAGATAATAATAATACACATAAGGGGAGACCAAACTATTTGTGGTGTGATTTGTGAAGGAGTTTGAGGTGTATGTCCTAGTTGCAGAGCACACACAAGCAAAAATACATTCAGTGTTGCAGTTATTGTGGACTTAAAATATTTCCCTGTGATGTGTAGCATATTGTGCTAACCGCCATTTGGTGTGTCCCCATTCGTCCTAAATCAGTATTCCTTAGAGAGGTGCAAGATCTATTTTTACGTGTGCTTCCCACTAGACTGCCTTTGCATACTTAAGCCTTTGTGAGTTATGGTGTCAGAGCGAGCGAGCGAGAGAGAAAGTGAAGCTGTTACGTAGTGTCGTAGTAGTGCTAAGTTGTTTATAGAGAAGAGGGTCTTTTCTTATGCTGCGTTCATTGTAAACTCGAAACTCGGAATTTCCGACTTCTGACCAGAAAACGTCCAAGAAAACGCCCCCCNCCCCCCCCCCCCAACTTGGAGTTCCGACTCGAAAAGTCGGGCAAATTTTCGCAAACCCTGAATTCAGCATTGACGTCATTCCAACATGTCTGCTTACACTGTAAACAGTCATTTCTCTATTTGTAAATGAACGTTTAGAAGTATTTTCTTTAAATCAGTCAAGCTACAGACACAGTAACTGGTTAAACATAGAACACTGAGAATGCAGCAGACGTTTTGAAAAGGTAAAAATAACTCATAAACATTAAAATAGCTGCTTTGGTCCAACAGAGCAAACAAAACAAAAGTTTCATGCAGGCATCCATGTTGTCTCGCACTTTGCTTAGCTGTAATGCACACTGGCAGTAAATGACGTAATTCTGACTTCCTGATTCTGAGGTACAACAAATGCAGCATTAGCTTTCACTGATTTTATGTGCATACACACGCTGATGCTCTCAGACACAAGTTAGGCTGTTAAGGTTTGACCGAAGTGTTTTGTGTTATTTCCAATGAAATCAGATCAAGCTCTGTACACCTTGCATCAATCTTCCACCACTTTTTATAGTTATTTGGCATTGGCCATAAAGAGGTTGTCATTGCACAGCCTGCTGAAAACTGCTTGTCATTTAAGGTGCATTTTAGCAGCCAGCATAGCTCAGCATGATCACAGCATGTCTCACCGTCACTCTGTCTGATAGCTGTCATGCTGTTAACGTACTTCCTGCTTCCTTTAAAAAAAGTCAAAACACATCAGAAGCTCACTGAAACATGTTTACATATTTAAACATCAGAGTGTTTGTAGTCTGCAATATAAATTAGTGAAAGTCCTGCAAACTATGAACCATATCGATCAGAAGTAATACAGGAGTAGCACTGACAAGTGTGAGTTGACTTTAATTGTCATGATTATAGCCCCATAAGCCGACCCAGTAAGTGCATTTTTATGCAAAGCCACATTATAGTAATTAGTTGCAGTGTACAATGAAGTCAACCTTTTGCTTGGAAAGAACACAGAGGCCTATTCTTCTTTGCTTGCACATTAATGCTGCATAATTCCTGAAATATAAGATAATTATCCTTTAATCCTTGCCCAACAGGTGTCGCACTCAATGAATTGTGTCAAAAGTGAGAAGACTGTGATTACATATGCTTTTAGAATGAACCTTATTGGTTTATGCCAATAAAACTCAAAGCGTCTGAAAAATTTTCAGGCTTCTGGAGGACCCATCCGGCACCACGTTACTGTACTTAATATAACAGTCCTGCAGCAGTGCTATGGCTTTAAATGAATGAATAACTGATAGCCCATGGCAGGAGTTTGCAGTATTATTGGTTAAACCTGTTATTGGTACTCCTCTAAAACAAAACACATGCACGTACAGATTGCTTTACCTTGATCTCATTGACAAGCAACTGGTATCTTAACTTTTAAAGCTTGTTTGCTCCTCTTTGGTCAGATATCTCAACACGCAGTTCATCAAGAAGAACAAATTAACAGAGGCGGACCTGCAGTATGGCTACGGGGGGGTGGACATGAATGAGCCATTAATGGAGATTGGAGAGGTACAATCTCTGCTTAATTTGTACTTGTATGAAAAGGTAATTTCAGTTCTGACGAGCTAGGATGACATCTATTTCGCAATCAGTGGATGTCCTTCCACATCCAGCTGGGTTATAAGACAGAAGAAAAGCACATGTAAGGAACAGTTAAATGACGACTATTCACCTTATGTGATCTGGTATTCAAGTCAAGGTCACCAAACTAGAACATAATTCGCTATTGTGGTAAGTATTGCCTTTGTTATTGCAGTTGGCGCTCGATATGTGGAGGAAGCTGATGATCGAGCCCCTTCAGGCCGTCCTGATCCGGATGCTGCTGAATGAAATAAAAAAGTTAGTTTCCTATGCATCATCATCCCTCAGTAGTTATTTTCTGAAATTGTTGCTAATAATTTGAGTGCCAAATAACACCGTAGCAGACTCCGATCTAAATTTTTTGTGTTCTGCAGTGACCGTTGTGGAGAAAACCCCAACCAGAAGGTAATCCATGGTGTCATCAACTCCTTTGTTCATGTTGAACAGTACAAGAAGAAATTCCCGCTAAAGGTGAGATAACTAGACCTCCATTAATGCTTGATGCACTGGATTATTCGGCTATCGCTGACATTGAGGTGCCTTCATGAGAAAATCCAAACACATAAATAAAGCATGACTTAGGGTCAAATTGTCAGTTCATTAGTCTTTTCTTTTTCTTGTGGTATTGGCACATACAGCTACTTTTATTTTTCCAATTTCTATTATACTGTATGCTTATTCTAATCACAGCCCAAAATGTTGTCCACTGTTCTCTGATTACTTCACATAGTCCACAAGATGCAGTCTTCATTTTAGGCCTGTGTGTGTCTGTATAGATAGAAAGTCATGTGTGACCCACATTCTTTTCCTGTGTTGCAGTTTTATCAGGAAATCTTCGAAGGGCCATTTCTGACTAAAACAGGAGAGTATTACAAACAGGAAGCCTCCAATCTTCTCCAAGAATCCAACTGCTCACAGTATATGGAGAAGGTAAGATGGATGGAGACATGTATGGTTGAGTCCGCGAATACTATCTGTGAGCCTTTAAGCCTTGGATGTGGGCAAAAAAACTTGTTTTATCTTTGTTCTCATTTTTGGGTTGGTTCGTGTAGTACATGTATTAACGAACCCAAAAACACAGCCCATCTGCTTCGCCTATTGTCAGTATTGATGATGATCACTCTACTGTTAGCTCCAGGAGTGTGTGTGTGTGTGTGTGTGTGTATTGCAGCATCTGTGGAATGAGAGCATAATCATATGATGTATATTTTCACTGTCACTCTGGGTTTTAGCTGTTCCATTAACACACTAAGGCTGAGGGCAACTTAAAAGAGGACAAAACCGGTGGTTTTGCACATTTGAGCCCAATATACACAACCTGTAACCCGCATACATGTTACATTACTGAGCCATTTTCCAAAAACACATTACTGGAGCGATAAATTTTACATTTTTTTTCCTACCTCCCAGGCTTCCATTGGTTTCAGTTCATTTCAAAAATCAACTTGTAGAGACTTGAAATATGCTCAAGATAGGTAATCAATCACTGCGATCACTACGTCTATAAAATTTAGTAACTTTATTTAATGGTCCAACACCTAGCTGCATGGAAGACAATGTATATCTGCCAGGGCATGTAGTCTGCCAGGCTTTTACTGAGAAATTAAAAACTATATCTCTTCTATAATTCAGATGAACATGTTAGCAAGTGAAACATTGAATTTTAAGGTGGGTGTATAAACTGAACCTTTGATTTTGAAAGATTAGGGGATTTGGCAAAATAACAGGAAAACTGAAATATAGTTTTATGTTTTGGAAATTGGTTATCAGTAACCTAAAGTGTATGTGGGTAGAATTTATTGGGGTTAAACATGAAAAATCACCAGTGTGGTCCTTTAAGCTTTATGGTCCTCTTGCTTCCTCTCTCTCTCTCTCTCTCTCTCTCTCTCTCTCTCTCTCCCCTCTCTCTCTCATTTATTCATTTTGCTAATAATCAGATTTCTTTGATAGAATTTTTCCTCCAGCCTAGAAACCAAATCACCATCTAAACCACACGCAAGAAAATGGTGTTGGGGATGTGCCTCCCTTACGCTACCGAGCTAAAACCTCAGCTAAGACTGTTACGTGATATGACAGTGTAAGAGGAGTCTCAGGACCGACTGTACAGACCCTTCTGTCTCAGCAGGCTCAGTCACAGTCTCTCATCTCACCCTGTTTGCTCCTGTCAGGAGGCCTTTCCTCCCAATCCCTACATGCCTCATGTCTGTGTTTGTGATCACAAACTCAGTAAATCAGTAAATTTTGCACAATAAAACAGGATGAATCTATCTTTTGGTCTGAAAAATATATTCAAGGTAATAAAATGTCTCAAATTCAGCTGTTAGAAGTCCTGATTTATTTTTTATTTACTTTTTTGTAATGCACATTTAATTTTATGATCTCTTCGTCTCTCTTCTTCTCTCAGGTTTTAGCACGGTTGAAAGACGAGGAGGTGCGATGTCGGAAGTACCTTCACCCCAGCTCCTACGCCAAAGTCATCCATGAATGCCAGCAGAGGATGGTAGCAGATCATCTGCTATTCCTGCATGGGGAATGTCAGGACATAATTCGACAGGAAAAGAGAGATGGTTAGTTCGTTAGTTGTTAGTTAGTGTAACATACTGGAATATGTTAAAAATTTTCAAAAAGGATTAAACATACAATGACAAATAAAATACTACCAGCGATATACATTTGGGTCCAATAAATGCTACTCGCATGCATATTACTACCAAATATTTTCCTAAACATAAAACTGTAATTTAGTTTTTTGCAATTTTGCCAAATTTTGTAATTTTTCAAAATCAAATGTTTGCTGATACACCTGTCTTAAAATTCAATATTTTGCCTGCTGACATGTACGTTCAAATGTGGGAGGCACCGTTGTGTTAATTTATTGGTAAAAGTCATCTTCTCCTGGGACTATATTTGCTGGCGTAGACATACATTTTCTTCCGTGCAGCAGTTCCGTGTTAGACCAGATAATTTGAAGTAACTTCGACAAAAGACATGAGAACGATGTTTGGATCGATGTGATGGATTACTGATCTCAAGGATGTTTGTCTTTTGATGTTTGATGTTTGCCTTGTGTCTTGTAATGTTGTTCCAGACATGGCCAACATGTACACCCTGTTGCGGGCCGTGTCCAGCGGTTTGCCTCATATGATCCAAGAGCTGCAGATCCACATCCACAACGAGGGCCTCCGAGCCACCAGTAACCTCTCTCAGGAAAATGTTAGTAATACAACGCTGTTTGTGTGTGTAGATGTGTTTTTAAGCTGCTGTTCTTTTGTTTGACGTGTAAAGGTTGCAGTGAAGTGTGTGTTGATTCATTATTCGACAATTTGTTTTCTTTCTCTCTTCAAACTCTGGCTCTTCCAGATGCCAACCCAATTTGTGGAGTCGGTGCTGGAAGTTCACAGTAAATTTGTTCAGCTCATTAACACAGTTCTAAACGGAGATCAGCACTTCATGAGCGCACTTGATAAGGTACGAAACTGCTTTCAAACCTATTCAAAAAACTACTTTTTGACTTATTAATTTCATCATTGGAAGTCGAAATGGGTGACGCGCATTAGTCATTTTTGGCATTAAAACGGTTCGACTGTCACACGTGTTTGTTTGGTTTCCCTCTTTCTCAGGCTTTGACGTCTGTGGTGAACTACAGGGAGCCCAAGTCCATCTGCAAAGCCCCCGAACTGGTGAGGGGACACACACACACACACACTCACACACATGCAAATGCAGTCACAGAGTAAGTAATATGTTGACCAGGTCACGTCCCTCCTGTTGTTTTTCCATGCAGCTGGCTAAGTACTGTGATAATCTGCTGAAGAAGTCTGCAAAGGGAATGACAGAAAACGAGGTGGAAGACAAGCTGACCAGCTTCATTACAGTGTTCAAGTACATAGATGACAAGGACGTCTTTCAGAAGGTGAGCCAGCGTGTCCCCCTCTGCTTAAAACCACAGAAGCATTTTCATGTTTTTCAGACTCACATGGCAGACGTTACGCATCATGCTTTTGAACAGGGATGGGCAACTTTGATGAGGATGGGGACCAATAAAATTTCATTCTCACGGTCAAAGGGCCAACTTTAAATAAAACAAAAAAATAAGGGAGATTTTCTGGGACACAACACCCCCAACCCCCTCAGCCCGATCAGATCTTATTCTCTCTTTGAAAGCTTTGCTACCGTGGAATGGATGGGTGAAAATACAGCATCAGTAATGACCGAGCGACCGAACACCCTGTGCTGATGGGTGGTGGTAATAGCAAAGAAAACTTTTTATAATTTTCATTTTTATTAATTGAGAAGTCATCCGAGGGCCTGATAGATTAAAGGTGTGGGTCATATCCAGCCCACGGGCTGCCACTTGTCCATCCCTGCTTTAGAATATCTTCATCCATCCATCTGAAATGCATTCATCATTTTGTTTGAAGTCTTGTTTTTTTTCTCTGTTTTGCAGTTTTACGCCAGAATGCTAGCAAAGCGGTTAATACACGGATTATCATTATCAATGGACTCAGAAGAAGCCATGATCAACAAACTAAAAGTAAGTACACAGCAGGCGGTCTGCGTCTGAATCTAAGCTAGTGGGTGGAATCGCCCATAGAGCATCTGGCACTGTCAATCTCCCATTGTTAACGTGTCATTACATAACAGTCACAAGTGGCCACAAAGCTCACGCTCATAATCCCTCTCACCCCTCTCTCACCTTTCCTCCACATCACCCCACCGTCCACACATTCTCTGTCCGCCTCCTTAATCCCGCAGCAAGCGTGCGGCTACGAGTTCACGAGCAAACTTCACAGAATGTACACAGACATGAGCGTGAGCGCCGACCTCAACAACAAGTTCAATAATTTCATCAAGACCCAGGAGACGGTGGTGGACCTGGGCATCAGCTTCCAGATCTACGTATTACAGGTGAGGAGAGAAGGGGGAAGACATGGATGAAGTGTGCAGGCAGGGATCAGGTTTCCTACGCATCTCGTAAAAACATATGAAAACCAGCTGAGGTTTCTGGTGCCTGGATGCAAAAATGTGTTTGGAAATTTGCATAGTGGAGACGTCATTTGATTTTGCGCGGTGGCATCTGTTAGAAGTAATAAAGTAATCTCATGCAGGAAAATGCTGGCTTTAACGGGTAAGAAAAAGAAACATTTTGATGCATTTCAGCATCTTTTCATGAAAACGAGCTAAACCTGGACTGGAGCTTATATTTAGCTGCTCTTCATGTGTTCATGATATGAACATTATGCTTATTGGGACTAGATTGTGTTATAGTTGTAAAATTTGACATTATGATGAGCAGAATTAAGTACATCTCTTTGACTTCATTGGATATTAAAGGACTAACAGGTGATTTTTTCCATGTTTAAGTACAATAAATACTGTTACGTTACTGACAACCATTTTCCAAATCATAAAACTGTATTTTAATTTTCCTGTTATATTGCTAGGTCCCGTAATATTTCAAAATCAAATGTTCAGGTGTACTAATGTTGTTTTATCAGATTTTAGGGTGTTTTTTTAACATCTGGCCCGGGACTACAGATGAAAATTAACTTCTTGGGCTAGCAATGGCTCATTAACAGTTTAATGTTTTACTGTTGATCAATGAGCATTTTCCCTGTTAAATAAACTAATAAATGAAATGAAATGAATTACACCCACCTTAAAATTAAATGTTTCACCTGCTAACACGCACGTCCGAATGCAGAAGGCACAGTCATTTTTAATTTCTCTATAAAAGCTGTCTTCTCCTGGGATCATATTCTCTGGTGAAGAAATGCATTTTCTTCTGTGCAGCAGAAGTTGGACCGGTAAAATTTACTATCTTCAAAAAAAAAAGAATGGTGATGTTTGGGTTGCTGTGATGGTTTATTTATCTCAAGCGTGTTTAAAGCCTCTACATGTTGATTTTAATAGTGTACTGAAATGAACTGAAACCAATAAAAGTCTGGAAGGTAGGAAAAAAGGTAGGTGGACTTAAACATGCAAAATTACCAGTATGCTCTTTTAACCTATTTTACGGACTGCTGATGTTTTCACAATCTTTATATATATTTGTGTAACATTGTGGTATATTCCATGTGCTTGCAGGCTGGAGCGTGGCCTCTCACACACGTCCCCTCCTCCACGTTTGCCATCCCTCAAGAACTAGAGAAAAGTGTACAGATGGTGAGTTTGCTGTTGTGGATGACGTTTATGAGCAAGAAGAAGGAAGAAGAACCAGAGGTGGACATTGTGGAGTAACCTCTGTTTTTCTTCTTTCTTTACAGTTTGAGTTGTTCTATAATCAGCACTTCAGCGGGAGGAAGTTAACCTGGCTACACTACCTCTGCACAGGTAACACGCAACACAGTAATTGAAGAACTATATCGGTAATTTCGTATGTACAAGCTGCATTCATGTTATCTTACCGACAACCATATTCTCTGGTGGAGACGTACATTTTCTTCTGTGCAGCTCCGTAGAAGTTATTTTGATTAAAAAAAAAATTAATAATATATGTCGTATTCACTGTGATGGATTATTTATCTCATGCACATTTCAAGTCTCTACAAGTTGATTTTAATAGCATGCCAGAATAAACTGAAACTATTGGCAGTCTGGAAGGCAGGAAAAACAATTCAAATATTTACCAGCCCAGTAGTATGTTTTGGGAAATGGTTGGCAGTAACATAATGTATGCGGGTTGTATATAATGGGCTCAAAAATGCAAAACTACGTTATGCTCCTTTAAAGCACAGTTGCATAATATTTAATATAAAATTGCACCTGTTTGAGCCTAAATTTTATGGTGGGGCTGCATCATAAGAGGCTTTTTGCCACTTCAGACATCATAAATGTCTTTTCTACCAAATCTAATGAAACAACATATTTTTTTATTTAACCAAGTAAAGTCACAAAGAGATTAAAAAAAAAATCTCTTTTTCGAGAGAAACCTGGCCAAGACAGCAGCATAAAAACAAGTTACAACAATAAATACAACATAAATACTAGTTTTAACAATAAATGCAACACAGACAGACCTTTGTTCAGTTCAATTATCACATTTGTCTAATTAAAAAAAAAATTAAAGCCAACTAGTAGGTAAATGTTGCTAAATTGAACCTGTCAGGCAAGACAAAAACAGTAAACTGGCTGAAGAATCCTGCTGGATGTGTTATTGATTGGTTTACTGAAATGAATTTGATCATTAGTTAAAGTAGTAGATATTTATGAATATTTAGGGGAAAAAATGTGTAGTTAATTTTCTGATTGTTCACTAGTTGACTTGAATTTGCCTCTTGCTGCTGACTAATAAAATCACATGGCATCACCGTGAATCCGTGTCCCCTCTCCACAACCAGGCGAGGTGAAGATGAACTACCTGTCCAAGCCCTACATCGCCATGGTGACCACCTATCAGATGGCCGTGCTGCTGGCGTTCAACAACAGCCAGACAGTGACCTGCAAGGAGCTGCAGGACAGTACCCAGATGAACGAGAAAGAGCTGCAGAAAACCATCAAGTCCCTGCTGGACGTGAAGATGCTCAACCACGACTCAGAAAAGGTCCGAGATTTCCCAGGCAGCATGCGGAACGTGAAGTAGAGACAGATCTGATCATTTCGGGTTTTTTCTGTCCTTTATTTCTTGTGGTAATTGATAATTGAATGTATAGTCCATGCTGAGGAGTTCCCTGCATTTTCTTTGGACAAGTTCTTTAATTTTCTGATGGTCGCGATAGTGGCTTGTGNTTTTTTTTTTTTTTTTAATCAGGTTTCTTCACTCTTAGGGAGCATATTCGGTGGAATATAATGTTCTTCTTAGGCAGAATATTGAGTTTGAAAGCAGTGCTAGGCCTGTAAGATGTCCCCAAAGCACAGAAAGTCTCACTTATTAAGTCTTTTACCTCTTCTCACAGGAGGAAATTGAAGCAGAGTCCACATTTTCGCTAAATATGAGTTTCACCAGTAAAAGGACAAAGTTCAAGATCACCACATCAATGCAAAAAGACACACCACAGGTTTGAGTCACCCTTCCTCCTTTATGTCTCAAACTTGTTATCCCACTGTGCAATTACTGTTTCGATCGTTTCATTTTACCTTGAAGATGTTACGTGTCTGTCTAATCTGCAGGAGGTGGAGCAAACACGGAGCGCCGTAGATGAGGACCGGAAAATGTATTTACAAGCTGCTATAGTGAGAATCATGAAGGCCCGCAAGGTGCTCAGACACAACGCCCTCATCCAAGAGGTGAGCTGACGTCGTCTAAATTCAGAACCTTTTATACATTCTGGAACATGAAATTGTATTTTCAATGATGCACCCACCTTGAAATTTAATGTTTTGCTTGCTAACACATAAATGTAGAAGGGCGGTTGCTTTTAATTTCTCGGTAAAAGCCATTTTCTCTTGAGACTCTGTTTCCTGGTGGAGAAATACATTGTCTTTCGTACAGCTCCGTGTTGGATCGGTTAAATAAAGTTACTTCAACAAAAAAATTTAATAGACGTTGTGTTCACTGTGTTGGATTATTTATCTCAAGCATGTTTTAAGTCTTTACAAGTTGATTTTAATAGCGTAATTGAATAAACTGAAACTACTGTATATACTCAAGTATAAGCCGATCTCATGTTTGACCTGCAAATTTAGATTTTTAAAGAAACCCAAAAATAAGCCAATCCCCTGATGTTTTTTCATCAGTTTATTTGTTTAGCAAATTACCTGTTTTTCTGGGTATTGTCATAGTATTCCTGTGATTTTCTGAAAATAATCCCGGTACCGGTAAACATGACATTTATTTCAGCAGCTGATTACTGTAACTGGCCAATCACAACAGCGCTTACTGGCCGCCGCAAAATTGCTAGATAAGATGTTTTGTCAGGAAATATCTCATTCTAAGGTATGATTTAAACTATTTTCCATGGGTAGTGGTAATGGTAGTATTTCCACCCCTGGAAATTTCCTTCTCTGGGATCAAATTTGAATTTCTTGTGTGTAAGCTGACCCCCTGATTTGTTTTGTGAAATTTGGTAATAAAAACTTGGCTTATACTCGAGTATATATTGTAATAGCAATCTAGAAGTCAGGAAAAACACTTCTAAAATTCTAAATGGTGTATGTTTTGGGAAATGGTTGTCAGTAATATAACGTGTGCCGGTTGTATATATTGGGCTCAAACATGCAAAACCACGGATATGGTCCCTCAGTAGCAAACTAATGTTGTTTTTATAAGGATATGGAGAATAAAATCTCTGCATGAATGCTTTTACAAAAAATTTTAATTCCATTGTTTCTCGATCCTGCTTGTACACAGGTCATCAACCAATCCAAAGCCAGATTCAACCCCAGTATCAGCATGATCAAGAAGTGCATCGAGGTGCTCATTGACAAACAGTACATCGAGCGGAGCCAGACCTCGGCGGACGAGTACAGCTATGTGGCATAAGCGCGACTAGCCAAGCCAGCGAGTGCCGACACGCAAACGCCGCCCTCTCTGACTGGCCAGCGGATGCAGGTTTAAAACGTAAAAAAACAGACTCATTCATCCATTTTAGGTTTTCGGACTATTGGTGCGACCCACGCGGTGATTAAAGCGGGACTAGTGCCTCCATCTTTGAAAAAGGTCATCGTGTCACATCAGACGGCCAACCGGCACCGCTACCACCCAGGAGACCCTCGCCCTCCCCTCCCCAGCCCCCACCTTCTGATTTTAAGCTGTTTACAACATCACCAGTGCCACGCACTTCTGCGTCAAACGACAAAAAGAAAATGCCTATAGCTGTTTGAAAAGAAAGAGCTGATAAACCTATTAGACAAGCTAACTGAAAATAAAGGAAAAAAGAAAACAGGGTGTGTTACCTGTGACACCAACAACACGTTGGTGGCTACATATTAAAAAAAAAAACATGATTTCTTTTCTCACATTTGCAGTTGTGTGTTTATTTTTCTTTCTTTTTTTAAATGTACTGAAGTTAGGAAAAATATTGTAATAAAACTGGTATACTGACTATTGTATCTACTTTCAACTGTAAAGAGAAAAAATGAGGTGACACACATGATCCTGCTGCTTGTCAAATAAATAAATAAAAACACTGAAGGGTTTTATGTAAACATTCGTCACGTGTATCCATTTTAAATGCTCAGAAATTATTGTATTCTGTAAAAAAAAAAAAAAAAAAAANAAAAAAAAAAAAAAAAAAAATGTACCGGGCTGGGTTTTGTTATTTTCAGGTTTCCCTGCAATTATGACTGAAAACATGAATGAATTCAACAACTGGTTTGCATTATGAAAACTCATTAAAATATAATTGTGTATAAACTTGCCCAAGCAATAGTCATCTCCCAGTCTCAATATATGCTTCATGTTGCCAACAAAGATATTTAACACCGAATGAGTGAAACTAATCAAATAATAATTAGAGGGTTTAATCAGCACCATGCTTACTGAATGAATAATTGAGTTGGTTGCAGCATTACAAATAAAATGTTAATTAGATGTGTGATGGACAACATAAAGGTCAATAGTTATCAAGACAAATAGATACAGATGACAAAATAATAGAAAGCATCTGTTATAGGAGCGCCTTCATACAGCTTAAAGGACTATACCGGTGATTTTACATGTTTTAGCCTGCATACTTACGTTACTGACAACCATTTTCCAAAACATAAAAACATATTTTAGTTTTCCTGTTACTTTGCCAAATCTCCACATTTTCAAAATTAAATTCTCAGGTGGTACACCCACATTAAAGGACCATTTTACCCATTTTGCATGTTTGAGCTTAATATATTACATTGGATGGGAAGGATGGGGAAAAACAAATCTAAAATGTACAGCCTAACTCCAGTAAGTATGTTTTGGAAAACGGTTGGCATTAATGTAACATGTATGCGGGTCGTATTTAATGGAGCTCAAACGTGCAAAGTAACCGGAATACTCCTTTAACGGTATCCACGCTTTCGGCCAGGCGCTGCAGCTGAAGCAGAAGTTAACAGCTGTCCATGGTGCTGACGGATGTATGACGTCATGTTTAAAAGGTAAATATGGAAGAAACAGCTAACAAGGAGCGTGTTTGTCCTTTAAAATCCACGCACACGGTTTATAATTTAACATTGTCATTCCGTTTTCCCACGTAATTAACCGGGTGAACGTAATGGGGCTTTATCGACCGGATTTGAATCTCACAGGCGTATTAACGGCATATGGCGAGTAGTGTCTAGATGACAAAAAGGTCCGTTATCTGCCGTGGACCTCGTGGCGCAACGGTAGCGCGTCTGACTCCAGATCAGAAGGTTGCGTGTTCAAATCACGTCGGGGTCAAATCTTTTCCGTTGCAACGCAATTGTTTCCTACTGTGCAGGTATGTGTAAAAAGGTTAGACACACCGTGTAAAGGACCGTACCGGTGATTTTGAATGTGTAAGCCCAGTATATACTTCCTGCAACGTTACATATTGCCTGCTAGTTTCCAAAACACAACACCATATTTTACGTTTTGTGTGTGTGTTTTTTTGTTTGGTTTTTTTTTGCCAAATTCCCTGATCATTAAAAATCAAATGTCACACCTTAAAATGCAATGTTTCACCAGTTCAACACTTACACACGACTGTAGAAAGCACAGTTGTTTTTAATTTATCTATAAAAGTTCTTCTCCTGGGACATTTCTTCCATGTAGCTCCTTATTGGAGGGTTCAATTAATTAACAAAGACAAAAAAAAAAAAAAAAAANAAAAAAAAAAAAAAAAAAAAGTACTAATAGACATTTCTGATGGATTGCTTATCTCAAACATGTTTCAAGTCTTTATGAGTTGATTTAGACTTTATAGCATACTGGAATAAACTAAAACTAATGGTGATCTGGGACGTAGGAAAAACAATTCTAATAACGTTTTGGAAAATGGTTGGGGGTACATAACATGTACTCTGGTTGTATTTATTGGGTCAAACATGGAAAATTCACCAGTATACACCTTTAACCTGAAATCCTATCAAATGAAATTCAACAAACCATTGTCATTTTGTCTCAGTCTCATCAGCAGGTCTGACTGAGCTCCACACCAGCCTCATAACAAAAACAAATTCTAACTACTCCAGTCACTTTGATACACCTAATAGCAACATGGCAATAAAATAAAATAACTATCTCAGGAAAATAAGAAATTCATCAATACAGAGCTGCTCAAATGACTCATAAACCGAGGATTTTTCATTTTTAAAATGAAGATTTGGAAGATTTTAAGATTTCCTGCAGCTCGTGTGCAGGACCCCATCATGCAGAGGGGAGCTGTTTTTCTTTTGTTCACCACTAGGGGGAGTAAGAGAGGAGGGACGTCGGCAGGCTGCAGCTGGGTTTGTCAAAGTGGAGTCCAGAGATTGCAGAGGTCTTTAAGAAACTTCCTGTTGTTTTCAATAAAAAAAACAAAAAAACAAACACTTTTATAACATCCTCACACACTTTAAGCAGCCAGTCAGTTCAGAACAGACTTTTTTTGTTGTCTTATTATTGCAATTTTCTACCTTGAACTGTATGTCTATTTTTTTTTTGATCATTTTGATCTGATGTCAGATTGCACCACTAGGTTAGAATGTCACTCTTTTTTTATTTTATTTTTATTTTTATTTTTTAATACACAATTTTTATTTCATTGTACTCAATTTATGTGCTCACTGCTCAGCAAACTTTTCCTATATGCATATAAAAAATATTCAGGAAGGAATTTAACCTTTAAGTCTTCCAATGTGTCTTCTTTTGGAAAACTATTGTCCATCCTGCACTCATTTGGACTATATTAGTTTATAAAGAAGAAAAGCTGCATTGAGCATATTTGCAGTTCCAGATGAGGAATCACATATGATTAGTGTGAGTGACATTAGTACAGTTTAGATGAAGAGTTTCAAATAGAAATGGTCCAACTTTTGATGGGAATGCCATCTGATATTCTCGTTAGTTATAATTTAGCTCAGAGGCAAGATTCTACAGTTAAAGCAGTGGAAATAAAGGGCCATTGTGCTTCTCATTCTGCTGGGAACTTCAAGTTGTTGCCTCTCACAAGCCTAAATTCAACTTGAATTTCCACTTTTTCCTTCTGTACCCATGTTGCTGAGTCATGACGTTCATTAATTATTTCAATGAATCAGCAATATTTGGTGAGAGCCACCTGAAGCACCAATCTGAGAAAGAATAACAGGCTCCACCACTGGATTTATTTTCCAAAGCAATCCATGAGAACATTTTTGCAAATAAATCAGTCAGGGATTATATAACTGTCCTTACTGTCGGTGAGCTGGTGAAACCTCCACATGTGAACCTCTGCTAATTTAATCAGCTGTGAAATCAAACTTTCAACTATTTCAGGACCTCCTCTAAGACTTCAAGGCCCCTAGGAAGTCTGCAAAAATCTATTTTTTGATTATTCCACTGTGATTGGTGATAAAGGTTTAAAGGACCATACCACCCATTTTGCATGTTTGAGCCTAATATATTCAATTTTCATACACTTAAGGTTACTGACAATCATTTCCCAAAGGATAAAACCGTATTTCAGCTTTCCTGATATTTTGCAAAATCTCTTAATCTTTCAAAATCAAATATTCAAGCAATACACCCACCTTAAAAATCCATATTTCACCCACTAATAGTTAGCAGCCTTATGATGTCACAGTAGTTAAATTTTTTTGATAAATGCAGGTCTTCTTTTGGGACTATATTCCCCGGTGGAGGCATACATTCACTCTGTGCTTTTTATTGCGCTTAAACGCTAAAATTATGAAACTTCAAAAAAAAAACAAAACCTGAATATACATGTTGTTGGTGATGATGGATTGCCTATCCCAGCGACGTTTCAAGTATCAACAAGTTGATTTTAATAACGTACCAGAATGAACTGAAAGCAATGGCTGTCTGGACGATAGGAAAAACAACTTAATTCACCTTTCCAGTAGTATGCTTTGGGAAATGATTGTCAGTAACCTTATGTGTATGAAAACTGAATATATAGGCCTAGGCTTAAACATGCAAAATAGGTGGTCCTTTAAGGTCCTTTAAGCAACATCACAACCACATGCAATCCCCCCCCCCCNAAAAAAAAATCTGCAAGATCTCGACTCATTTATTGTTTTCCATTACATCACACTCTCATAGTCACCATATAATTACTCTTATGGCCATGTGTGAGCCTACACATAAAGACAGACTATTAAAAAAAAAAAAAAAAAAAAAAAAAAAAGGGTTTGCCCTCAGCTGCATAACCTGCATCGTATTGGTGCGTGGTTGGAGCCGTGCTCGCTGGAACATGTGGGCGCGCTGGTGTCAGTCCAGTTGTGCGCTCTGCGTGGAAGGTTTGGCTGGGAACTTTCAGTGAGTCAACACGGGCACAACGAGGACACCACCCTGTCCCCCCGACTGGATCCACTACTAGGGCTTCTGATCTCCTCTCAGGACCACAAAAGACAAACTTCATTCCGATCTGGGATGTTGTTTTTCGGCTTCGCGCACCGGGGATGGTTATTATTGTCTTGACGCGGCTTTTTTCTCCCCTGTTGGAATTAACGCGGCGGAGGCGAAATGAAAGTGACGGTATGTTTCGGAAGGACCCGGGTGGTCGTTCCCTGTGGAAACGGGGATATAAAAGTCCGCAGCCTGATCGAACAAGCGGCCATGAGGTATAAAAAGGCGATCGCCAAGGTAAGCCCCTCAACCCCGGTGAGGTTTCGTAACGAGGCGGAAAAAAGCTCCGGAGCGGCTGGAGTTGCATCCACTCAGCCTAAACATGGCGCTTTTCTCGGGATAAGAAAGAGGGAGAGAGTGGGTGGAGGAGACCCAGTGGTTTCCCCCAGAACGGAAACCAGTGGGGGACCCCCCAGGGTCCCTTGATGGAGGGAGGGTGGGGGGAGTACACTTACTTTAAAAGGGGATATTTGATCTGTGTTCTATTACAGTGAATGGCTGTTCTGATCTTTTTCGTGTTTGCTGTTATGCAATCAGTTACAATCACTCAAATGAAAAAGTTTAGGAACTCCTGGTGTTTTGTGTGTAAATAATGCCGTTCTATATTTGGCTGAGTGTGTGCTACAATGCGTGTAGTTTGTGACCGTGGAGCAGTTATGAAAAAAGCGCGGCGGTGTGTGTGTGTGTGTGTGGATGTGGGTGTGTGTTTATGTCTCAACTGCCAGTCAAATATCACAGCAGCTAACTGTGTAGCCATTAAAGTAGCGACAATTTATAGACTGTAGAGACAATTTAAATAATTTATAAAATACTCAAAGTGTAAGTTTCCATGCTGAGTGGGCTGCTCAAGCTAAAAACAGCAGAAATTAGGAAAGGTTCATTGTGAATTCACTGTCCCACTAATCATAGTGAATGCGTGCGTGTGTGTGTGTGTGCTGATCATGTGTTTGAGTTTGAACATATTCTATAATTACAGGAAATGTGATAACAAATCAGTGGCATCATGGCAACATTTTCCTATACTGGAAATGGAGTGTGTTTCCCTGCATCTTCTGTGCCAAGTTTAAATAAGGCTGACTTAGGACACAATTACTGTTCCCTTTATGGCTTTTTAATGGCTAAAAGCCAATTAATTGTCTATCCTAATGAATGAAATAACATTTGTTGCTCTTGTTGTGGTAAGTAAAGGCTCTTTCTTCACTTTGTCAGTGAGTTGCATTGCCAGTGTAGTTATGCTGTGTTCAAGTGTGAACTTGGAATTTCTGACATCCAATTGGGAAAAATCAAAGAAAATGCTCGCTCAACTCGGAGTTCCAACTCAGAAAGTTGACCTATCCTGAGTTCATATTGACACCATTTTAACATGGCTAATCGATTTAAAGGAAATGCTTTTAAAAATTCATTTATAAATAGAGAAATTGCTATTTGCAGTGAAGCAGCCATGTTGAAATGATGTCAATACTGAACTCGGGGTTGGGAAAGCTTGACAGACTTTCTGAGTCAGAATCCTGAGTTGAAAGAGCATTTTCTTTGACATTTTCCCTGTCAGAAGTTGCAAATTCCGAGTCCTGAGCTAACAACAAATGCAGCATTAGCTTCAAAATAACAGCTGGACGGAATACCTGCTTTTTGCCTCCTGGAAATGAAAATTAGCCACCATAGCTGCTGGTGCCTCTCAGTAGTAGATTTTACAAGGGAAATCAAACAGCTCAACATTAACACCACTTCTTGACGAACACTTCTGCCTTAGACACACTCATCCCCTCACACATCCCCTCCTCTGTTTGCTTGGCCTTGCTGGTTTTCCATGATTCAGCAGAATGGAGGCGATTGCTCCATCGATCCATGCAGTTGTAAATGTAGAAGTGTAGGCTTTACCTCAGGAGAACACTTGGCTCCACTTCCACACGATCTGTCACGGGTCAGCTGAGACTTTTGCACTAAAGGAATGTGTAGTAATAATATAGGTCTCTTTGCTCTTTGGTTGTGTTAGCTTCACAACTGTCAGCACCGCAGTATTGCTTTAACCTTTATTTCTTATTTGCAGAAGGTTGATTTTATTGGCTGTACCCACATTACAGCAAAAATCAGTATTTTAATATTGCAGAATTTGATTCCAATGCATGCAAATTGCACGTAGCAGTAATCAGCCAGTATTGCCATAAAAAGTAAGTAAATCATACATAATTCATCAGAGGAAAAAATCAGAATGTTAACAACTTAAAGTGCTCTTTTATCAAAAATATATAAATAAATAAAATAAAAGATTGATCACTTTCTTTGCTGTCCCTGACCAACTTTGATAGATGCCACATTTTCTTCCCTTTTCATGTAATTCACTCATGATTGCTCTACATATCAAAAAAAAAAAAAAAAAAAAAATCAATCAATCAATATGCAATCAATATGCAAAATTATTCATTTAGAAAAGTAGGTGCTATTTACATTTTTTAATATTAAATGATTTGTCACACCATATGACAGGTTTATACTTTAATCTTTCAACAAAGTTAAAATGGGCAGGTAAAAATTCAAAAATAACAATTATATATTTTTTGAGTAGCTGAGAATTGATCAGTACAACTATGTAAGCTTTATAGGTAATATTAATAAAAAAAAATTTTACAAAATTTTTTTGCTTATTTGTCAACCACCCACGTATCAGACAGAAAAGGGCGATCTGTGTTCAGTATCACATTTTCTTGTTTGCTGTAATGTTTGAGAGATACTTTTACAGAAAATGAGAACCGCTCCCCTGATCTCCTGCTTGAGCTGAAACTCTTCTTTGATGTGCCTCTTCTCTACGTATGGACAATTTGAATCCACCTGACTCCTATGTGTTTATTCATTTCTTTATTAAGCACCAGTCACCTTGGGTTGAGAGATATTTGTTACAGGTGGTGAGCACTGTCACCTCACAGCACAAGGGTCCTGGGGTTCATATCCGACTTGAATCTTTCTGCTTGTAGTTTGCACGATTCCCCCCCTTTTTTTTTTTTTTCCTCCAGGTGCTCTGACTCCTTTCCACCTTGTAAAACATTCATTGGAAACTCTAAATTACCCATAGGTGTGAATGTGGGAATGTCAGCCCTGTGATGGACTGGAGCTGTCGAGGATAAGCAGGGATAAAGAATGGATGGATGGATGTCTATCAAGCTTCCTATGGCAATGCTGTAATGCTTTTAACTCTTACACCCTATGCTCTTAGTTGCTTGAGTTGTCAGGACTCTCAATATTTATGACTTTGCACAGAGTGGCTCTAAAGGTCTTTTTAACCCCAACATACTGTAGCTCTCACCAGAATCAACGGCAGCAAGAACGGCGGTAATGTTGCTGCGGGACGTTCTGATGATAAACATTATATCTGGTTGGGTCATCCCACAAACAGATTTTTACCATGAAATGCACAAAGTAGCTATATATAGTCAAAAAGTGGCATCACCTCAATACACAATTTCTATATTGACAGCACTTTTGCCTCTTTTGAACAGTTGGTTCAGAAATTTGGTATCCTTAGGACACAATTCTACAGATATTTACAGTTCAGAAGCTCTGTGGCCTCTCATTCCAGTTGCTTACCCTCCTGCCCTCCCCCATCGCTCATGGATTCTGTTCTTAATTGCAAAACAGATGAAAAACAGTCCATAAACAAAATCTATGAATGACTTAATATACAAAACCTAGCAGCTGTTATAGCAGCTGTTCTTGACTGTTTTTGTATATTGAAAGGTGGGTAGCGTTGTTTTCTATTTTACTGGAACTATACATTTATTATTATACATATCTAGTTTTGCTTTGTTAATAAAAAAGACCATGCTTAAAAAAAATACACAAAGCAGTGAATGCATCGTACAAGTACACTCGTTATTCGTTCCAACTTGAGCTAAATTGACTCCGTGGCTAACCCCGCTGGCAGGTTGTTCTGGTTATTTGGGGATGCTAGTTAGCATCCCAAAAAAGTGAAACATCAATTTTTAAGGTGGGTGTATCGCTTGAATATTTGATTTTGAAAGATTAAGAGGTTTTGCAAAATATCAGGAAAGCTGAAATATGGTTTTATCCTCTTGTAAATGATTGTCAGTAACCTTACATGTATGAAAATTGAATATATTAGGCTCAAACATGCAAAATGGGTGGTATGGTCCTTTAACAGAGGTGGACCTCTGTAATCAGACAGTGTCACAAGCTGTGCTGGTATACCCGATATTCTCTCAGGAAACTTAGAAGGTTTCATCAGGGTCTCAGCATGACCAGGATGTAAACATAAAGTAGCCACTCAAGGACCATTAACTTCAGAGTCAATCTGGTCGTCATTATGCGCAGACGTGAAGGATTAATGATAAATAGCTCATCATCTCTCATCCTGCATTCTGGTTCACAAAGCTGATGCTTTTTAAGGATTATAGTCAAGTGATAACTGAGCCATTTCAGTCATGTAATTATGAGCAATGTGAATATGTTATTTTGGGCTGTTGTGTTGGCATATAAAACATAATGTGGATGTGACTGAGAGGTTGTGTTCTGTATTCTGGTTCAACCCATGTTTGGTCTTTTGTAAACTGTCAAATGCATGAAACAATAGAAAACTGAAACGTTGAATAACTGAATCTATAATTTGTGACTCTTTTTCTTTGAAGAACTTCATCTCCAGCCTCCTATTTGTCACCAGAGTGAGACTTTCCCACAGCAGTTCACCCTTAAATGTAGGTTAAAGCCTTAAATTACATAATTGCTCTTTATTCCTCTAAAAATTCCACCAGGTTTGTTGAAACACACACAAACACTTCAACAAAACAAAGTTCCATATTTCCATATCACTCCTCCTCATTATAGGTCAGCACCATATGAGCAGCATGTGTCGTCTGGCCTGGACTTTAAAAGAAAAGAAACTGGATTCCCTGAAGTCATAATTCATTTTTTCATACACACGACAACAATCAATATGGTAAAATCTTACAGATGACTTGACTTGACTTGACTGTGACTGAATCCAGTGTTGAAATGATTACTTCTTCCACCTGAAACTGGCTAAGTGGCGTTTTCAAACCCTTTGATTTGGTGAAATCGGTGGTATTATCTGGCACAGACGTTTGTAGGACATCTGCTTTCATTCTGTGACTCTGTTGTCTAAAGTGATTTCATTCAACTCCTCCTGGGAAGTTGGAGTTAGGATTTAAAAGTGGCTTTTACTCAGAACAATATGGAAATTGCTGTTTTGTTCTCTTATTTTTCTTTCAACAAAGACAGCTCACTCTTTTAAGCATTATTCCAGTTATATGAACATTAGGGGATGCTTATTAACTGTTAATGCAGCTTCCAGACTGTCATTGTTTCAGTTCATTCCAGTACACTATTTAAATCAACTTAGAGAGACTTGAAACTTGCTTTAGATAAGCAATTTATTAACTCAACATCTGTTAAATTTTGTCTTTATTTAATCAACCCAACATGAAAATATGTCTCCGTCAGAGAATATAGTCCCAGGAGAAGACAGCTTTTACTAAGAAATTGAAAATGGCCGTATCATCTACAATTGGACATGGTTGTTAACAGGCAAAACATTAAACTTTAAGATGGGTGGATCATCTAAACATTTAATTTTGAAAGATTAGGAGATTGGAAAAATAACAGGAAAACAAAAATACAGTTTTATATTCTGGAGATTGGCTGTCAGAAATGCAACGTGTATACGGGTAAAATCTTCATATAAACAAGCACCAGATTGAGATAATTAATGCACCACACATAGGATAAAGTTCTGTATCGACCGTGCCACACATCCTAACTTTATGACAGTTTCTCTTTGCTCTAGCACCTCATACAGGTTTTATCAACGGAGACTGATCTCAAACATCAAACAGTCTGAGGTGCTTTTGTGTTTCTTTTACCGAATCTCCCTCTGTCCTCTAAGCAGACATATTTCTCATACCACTTCATGGTCGACTGAACCATTTCACACACTTGCAGCCACACACACACACACACACACACACACACACACACACACACACACACACACACTCTCCACACCTAGAGGGCTGGCTATTGCTGACCCTTGTCCTGGGAATTCCAGTCTTTCTGGCTCCTGGAGGTTGTCAGGTCACTGCAAATTGGCTGTTTAGAGAGAATGAGCTGCACTGGATGGCAGACAAACACATGTGGAGAATGCTACTCTTCTTAGTACACACACACACACACACACACACACACACACGGAGAACTTGATACCAGGAAACACAAGGTCGTTTTCAGCTAAAGGGAAAAGTTAAGAAAAAGGTGTATGATCTACCTGTTCTAAGATGCTATCACCAAACTGTATCATCTTCAGGTATTTACCTGAGCATATGAGCGGATGATACCGGGTCAAACTTTATTGGAGCATGGCAGGAGTTTTCACAGCAAGTGGAGTGTGCTGTGGAATGTATAGAAAACCAATCCAGTTCTGCATAAGAACTGGGACTTGAGTGAAACTGGGTGAAGTTAAATGGTGTTACTGTTCATGCCAGTGTCATTATTAGATGGCTAAGAGCTATGTTTAAAGGACCATACATAAAGGATAAAGGATTGTGCATGTTTGAGCCCAATATATACTATCCACATAGACGTTACGTTACTGACAACCATTTCCCAAAATATACTACTGTAGCTGCAAGTTTTTGCATTTTTTTTCTTACCTTCCAGGCTGCCATTGGTTTCAGTTCATTCCAGTTCGCTATTAAAATCAACTTGGAGAGACTTAAAACATGCTTGAGATACGTAATCCATCACAGCGAACAAGATGTCTGTTAGGATTTTTTATTTAACTGATCCAACATGGAGCTGCATGGAAAACAATGTATGTCTCTGCCAGGAAAACTAGTCCCAGGAGAAGATGGCTTTTACTGAGAAATTAAAACTATTGTGCCTTCTACAATCGTGCATAAATGTTAGAAGGTGAAACATTGAATTTTAAGGTGGATGTATCACCTGATTTGATTTTGAAAGATTAAGGGATGTGAAAAAAATAACAAGAAAACTAAAATCAGGTTTATGTTTTGGAAATTTGTTGTCAGTAATGTAACATATACGGGTTGTATATATTGGGCTCAAATATGCACGATCGCTGGGATTGGTCCTTTAACAACCAATAGTAGATCAATGTTGTTAAACTGGGAAAACATAATATAGTCTGGAGTGGAGTAAATGTCAGGGAAAAGGAAAAGCATTGCTCTATGAGAAGGAGCAGCAGGATTTCTGTCCGGGCCTCACATGCTCGAATATGTTGGTGTCCAGATATTTAAAGGACCATACCGGCGAGCATGCATGTTTGATAAATAAATACATACAGTTTAATTCATAATAGTAGGGATAAATAAATGGCTATAACTGAGTTTAAGTAGGTTTACTTGTTTAAAGGACATTTTGCATGTTTGAGCCTAATATATTCAATTTTCATACATGTAACGTTACTGACAATCATGTCCCAAAGCATACTACTGGAACAGTGAATTAAAAATGTTTTTCCTACCTTCCAGACCGCCATTGTTTTCAGTTCATTCTGGTACGCTATTAAAATCAACTTGTTGAAACATTCTTGAGATAGGTAATCCATCATTGCCAACAACACATGCATTCAGGTTGTTTTTATGTAATTTTAGCGTTTAAACACAATAAAAAGTGCAGAGTGAATGTATGTCTCCACTGAGAATATAGTCCAAAAAGAAGACCTGAAAGAAAGTTTATCGAAAAATTTAAACAACCATGACTTCATAAGACTGTGTAACTATTAGCAGGTGAAACACTGAATATTTGATTTTGAAAGATTAAGAGATTTTACAAAATATCAGGAAAGCTGAAATATGATTTTATCTTTTGGGAAATGATTGTCAGTAACGCAACATGTACGAAAATTGAATATTTTAGGCTCAAACATGCATGATCGCTGTTATGGTCCTTTAATGCACCACATTACTGCTTATATCAAGATTGACTGAATGACAAAAAATCCTCCAAAAAAATTCTAGCTGCAATATAAACTAGGCTTCACTATTATCAAAGCAGAATCAGGTTCAACTGTGCATAATATTGGTGGTGGCCCAGATCGAGGCACACTAGAGAGAAAGTCTCTCATCCCGAGTGGGTTCAAGTCTCTGTTGGCAAGTCCTGCTACCACTCAAGTATCATTCAGCGAGACACCGTATCCCCAATAGTCAGCCTGAAATTGGTCTGCACCCTTATCATCCCCGTGCCACGAGAAAAGTGAATTCTCCCTTTAGGTAGTCATAATGTTGTACACAATGGCGTCTCTCAAGGCGCCGTTTATCTGTCTGCTCAGCTTGTTTTTGGCGTGGATGGAGACCAGCCCTCTAATTTCTGCATCAGACCAATTTCCACCACTTTATCATTCATAAAAGATGTGTTCAGTTAAAATCTGCTGTTCCAAAATGAGCTCAGCAATCTCGGCTTAGAATTTAAAGCATTGCTTCCTGGTCTTGCATGATTGACCCAAATGTTAGAGCGGCATGAGCTTGTGCATGCTTTTGAATGTGACGGCATTAATTCACACATGGAACAACACATTGATTATACTAAAACCGAAGGCTTTGCTTCCAAATGCAATGCTTCAAATGCTACTTGTCTGCATCACATGTGCAGGAAAGTGTCAATCCCTACCATAAATATGACTGGAGTTCTTTTAAATAATCTTCAGCTGTCCTCAGGTAAGGCCATAACAATACAGCTGCCAGTGCAATGGTACTCTGAAACATATTATAAAGGGATGCTCTCATTGGAAACATTGTCAGAAGTTGTTAGCTCACTGCTCTCAGCGGCTTGCTGGTTACAGGAATATTATGGCAGTGGAAGGTAATTGGGGGATTATTGTCTGAGCGGACTAGAGAAGGCAGAGCTTCCTTTAGGATGATGGGACACTATGATTGATGGTAACTGAGTGGGGGTCTATGGTTCAGCTGTTGTCTGGCGGCAGTGCGTTTTAGAGTTCATTCCTACCACAGCAGGGGCAGAAGAGGAGCAGCGTGGACTCAGTAACCTTTCTTCCCCTTATTCTCATCTGGCTCTGCTTCAGTTTCCGTATCTTTTGTTTTAGTCTTCTCTCTTCTTGTAACTCGATCTCTCATTTTCTGTCTTCCTTTCTGCCCGCAGCTGTTCGACAGAGTGTTGTCTTCCAGCGTCCTTGCTTTCCCACTATCTCTTTTTCCACGAGAATTGCTGCCTGCCAGTCTTTGACTAAAACATCACACACACCGACTGCTGCTAAAGTCACAAGATGAAGTTCCACCAGGCATCCAGAAAAGATTTTCAGTGCTCCGACCTGTGCTGCACTTTGATTTACCCACTTTTAAGATTTTTTTTCACAATCAGTCCCTCTGTGGAACTGGTGTAAAAAATGTGAAATCACATCAGGTGCCATCAGCAATGTCAAACAGCATCAGAAAAAGTGAAAAGTGTTCATAGAAGTCGGAATACAGATTTATCTGAGTCAGTGCAGAGCTATGTGTGTGTGTCCACCAGGAAATGTAGTCTCAGGAGAAGGCGACTCTTACAGAGAAATTAAAATGACCATGCCTTCTGCAATGCGAAATATTGAATTTTAAGGTGGGGTGTATCACCTGGATATTTGACTTTGAAAGCTTAGGGGATTTAAAAAAATAACAGACAAACTTAAAAATGGTTTTACATTTTGGAAAGGGGTTGTTAGTAGCAACATGTCTGCAGGTTTATATATATATATATGTACACACGCACACACGCATATATACAGTATATAAGGCTTAAACGTGCAAAATCACCTGCATGGCCCCTTTACTCACCAACGGGGGGCCTATCTGGCAAACTTCCCTACCCATGTGATCATCACCAAGGACATGACTCCACACAGTCTCTTATCTTCCTGAGTTCTTTTTCTTCTGTGTCAAGATACGGTCGCTTAATTCCTGGTCAACATACATCTAAGCTGCACACCCACACACACACACACACACACACACACACACACAGTTGCTTCTACGTGCATGCTGAGACTTTACTATTTGCATGGAGAGTGCAAAGCATGGCTGTTGTGGATGCTGAGCTGAAAGCAGGGAGCTTGAATGTTGCACAGAAAGCTGAAATCTGCTGGCAGTTTGCTAAACACAGCAACACGAGCAGGCCACACGTCATAGCAGCAACTGCCAAAGTCTGGATTTGCTAACTGTTGCATGTCTGGTGTTTTCCTGAACCAAATACCCTGTTTGAGGGCTTTCAGGATCAAACAATATCCAGTTCCATCATGGAATTTCAGGCTTTGTTCAGGGGGGAAATGCTTAATCGTGTTCTCGGTACATACCTCGTATCATGAAGTGTAATGCGATGCATCGGTTTTGGTTTCGGAGAAATATGTGGGTTTGTTGTGCAGAGAGAGAGAGAGAGAGAGAGAGAGAGACATCTTTTTCTTTTCTTGGTTTCATCTGTCTCTGTGTCAAAGCCAGATTTAGCCGCCCTCGACACAGACTGGCAACAAAAACACGGTACGTCTGGGTGTGTATGCAGATGTGGGTGTGTTTTGTATTTGAGTATATGTGTATCTGCTCTGAAAAGATTTCTCAGAGATACCATGGGTCACTTTAGACTCGGCTGCGATATTAAACACGAGTTCTCGACAGCCGCTGGGTTTACGTTTTCCCAGCCGTAGCTTTGTAATGGTTTTGTTATCTCAGTCGACCGGTTCAGATAATCCAGCTAATCATTAGCCTGAGCCGTTAGAAGTGGGACAATAGAGCTGGCACTGCACATGAGCTGACATAAACTTAGACTTGAGTAAAAAGCTAGTCTTCATAGCTTTAGAAATGTTCAAGAGGTACATTTTAGAACCTCTAAAATGTTCTGACATTTCTGGTTATTGCTGATGGTGAGTTCATAAATTACCATCTAAGGCCATTATGACTTTTTATGTTTCTCTGTCTTTTTGTTGGGGGGGGGCTAAATGGATAAAAGGATTTGACCCCGACATGATTTGAACACACAACCTTCTGATCTGGAGTCAGACGCGCTACCATTGCGCCACGAGGTCTTCAATAATTTGCACCCCCTCTCTCATGTCTACCCCTCCCCCCATCCCATTCCCCTCGTAACACTCCTGTTACTGAGCGCAGTTCCGTCACCAGAACGTAAAGGGTTCGTTAGGGATTTCCATTCATGATGCCAAGCAAGCATGACTGAGTCAGGCAAAGAGTAATGACTTACAGTGTAACCTGCTGCATCCCTACACAGCAAAGAACTGTAAGCATTAAAGGACTATACCATCCATTTTGCAAGTTTGAGTCTAATATATTCAATTTTCATACATGTAAGATTACTGACAATCATTTTCCAAGCGTGCTACTGGAATGGTGAATTAAATTGTTTTTCCTACCTTCCAGACTGCCATTGGTTTCAGTTCATTCTGGTACGCTATTAAAATCAACTTGTTGATACTTGAAATGTTCTTGGGATAGGTAATCCATCATTGCGAACAAGATGTATATTCAGGTTTCTTTCAAAGTTATGCAATTTTAGCGTTTAATCACAATAAAAAGCGTGGAGTGAATGTATGTCTCCACCGGGGAATATAGTCCCAAAAGAAGACCTGTGTTTATGGAAAAATTTAAACGACCTTGACTTCATAAGGCTGCGTAACTATTAGCAGGAGAAACATTGATCTTTAAGGTGGGTGTATCACTTGAATATTTGATTTTGAAAAATTAAGAGATTTTGCAAAATATCAGGAAAACTGAAATATGGTTTTATCTTTTGGGAAATGATTGTCGGTAACATAACATGTATGAAAATTGAACAAATTAGGCTCAAACATGCAAAATGGTGGTATGGTCCTTTAATAATTTGCTATATAAAATTGTCCTGCAGCTTATGACTTTAGAAAGGGTGAGTCTGAAGTCTTTGTGTTACGTTTTACTTTATAGTATTTTCCTGTATAGCTGTAGTTTTTTAAAAGTCTTAACATGGAGTTGCAGTCAACAGTCGACATCTTCCTGTGGGTCAAACTGACAGCCTTAATGAAAGAGCAGGTTTAATAAGTTTGACAGCTATTGCTATAGTAGGGCTATCCTGTATTTGGCATCTTTAGAATGGAAAAAATGAGCATGTATAGGTGTTGAATTAAATGCTATTTCAGCTAGAAAGGGTAAACATTACATTTGCTGAAACTGTTAAGATGGAAAATCACTTTGGATCGTCCCAACACTTGCTGAAAAGCTGTTTTGACAGCTTCCACTCCACACATTGCAGGTCTTAACATGGAAGGCTTTTTTTTTTTTTTTTTNTTTTTTTTTTTTTTTTTTGTGCCCTTAATATACACAGGCATTCCTTTTCCGCTCGACGACGGTATTGGCTGCTTTACTCTTTAGTCAGGGAAAGCTTTTAGAACTGGTTCTGTCAGGAGGAGAGGCCTCTTCTAGTTTTATAGACTGGAGTTAGAATTATACAGTCATTTCTCAGAGGGAAATGTAAAGGACTGGTGTTTTGCATGTTTGAGCCCAATAAATACTACCTGCATATGTGTTATGTTACTGCCAACCACTTCCAGAAAAATGAAACAAAAACAAAAACAAAAAAAAACCTGTATTTAAATCTTTTTGTATTATTTTGCCACATCCCCTCATCTTTCAAAATCAAATGTTCAGACGATACACCCAAATTAAAATTTAATATTTTGGCTAATGCTTACACACGATTCTGGAAGGCGCCGTCGTGTAATTGGACTATATCCCCTGGTGGAGAGATACATTTTCTTCCGTGTAGCTCTGTGTTGAATTAAATAATGCTGTGATGGATTATGTATCTCAAGCACATTTTAAGTATCTACAAGTTGATTTTCGTAAAGTCCTGGAATGAACTGAAACCAATGGTAGTCTGGGAGGTAGGAAAAATAATTCTAAAATGTACCACTCCAGTCGTAAAATGGTTGGCAGTAATGTAACATATATGGGGGTTGTATTTATTGGGCTCAAACATGCATAATCATTGTTATGGTCCTTTAATAATTCCACGATGATGGTGTTGCAAGGTTATATAGGTGGTGTGTATATTTGTTTGATATAACAGTAAAGTCAGAGCTGAGAAAGGTGTGTTTACTGGCGAGCGGTTAACAGACAGATTTTATAAATGCCGTGATTTGAACGCCTTTCTTTTCCTTTTTTTTTTAATCTTATCCCATTGAAGCGCCCAGAGTTGTTGCTCTTGTTTTTCTCATCCCACGTCTCCACGAGATGACAGTTCCTGCCTCCAGCTGGATTCAGCAGCGAACAAGTTACGGCAAAGGCCAACTATGCTGTTGGTAGTGTTTCGACACGCAGGCCTCGCCGGGTACTCTAGGGTGTGATCCACTGTTTTGTCAACAGCTTAGTTCTGGGGCCATGATTACAGTCTCTAAGCACCGGGACAAGATGTTTGTTGAAGAATTAAGACCGAAAGCTCCGAACTCTTGTCTTTCAGAGGGACATCAGAGACATTTCTGATGCAAAGTCATTTTCATATCATAGGAAGGATAAAGAGATACAGGTGTTCATGTTCTGCAAATACCCCTCTATTACGACAGGAAAGTAACAGAAATATACAGTGTTTTTTAAAGGACCATGCCATAAATTTTGCAGATTTAAGTCCAATAAATACTACCCACATACAAGTTACCGACAACAGATTTCCAAACATAAAACCGTATTTTAGTTTTTGTATGTCATTCTGGCAAGTCCCCGATTCTTTATTTTTATTTATTTATTTGTTTTCACATGTATCTAAAGAAAATATGAGCTGCTCTTAAGGGGAAAGCACAATTCTCCTCCAGGGATTCATAAAACATGACGTAGCTATGGTCATAGCATCGACAGTGTTCTCTTTGTGGTTCATATATGTTTATGTAGTTATTAAAGGACCATTCCAGTGATTTTGCATGTTAATGTCCAATAAATCCTCCACAAAATATATATACAGGTTAAATAACTGACAGCCAATTTCCAAAGCATAAAATCGCGTTTTAATTTTCCTGTTATTTTTGCCAAATCTCCTAATCTTTCAAAATCAAATATTCTGATACAGCCACCTTAAAAAATTCAATGTTTTGCCATTTTGCAAGTTTGCATGTTTGATCCCAATACAACTTGCATACACTTGTTTCTGACAACCATTTCCCAAATCATACTCCTGGAGCATTAAATATGAGAATTATTTTTCCTACTTTTGGTTTCAATTCATTCCAGTATGCTGTTAAAATCAACTTGAAGAGGTTTGAAACATGCTTAAGGTATATAATCCATCACAGCGAGCATAACTTCTGTTAGGTTTTTTTGTTGAAGTAACTTTATTTAACCGCTCCAACATGGAGCTGCATGGAAGACAATGTATGTCTCTGCCAGGGAATATAATCCCAGGAAAAGACGGGTTTTACATAAAAATTAAAAGCAACCATTCCTTCTACATTCAAATGTATGTGTTAGCAGGCGAAACATTTAATTATTTAAGGTGGGTGTATCATCTGAAAATATGATTTTGAAAGATTAGGGGATTTGGCAAAATTACAGGAAAATTAAAACACATTTTTATGCTTTGGAAATTGGTTGTCAGATATTTAACCTGTATGCGGGTGGATTTATCGGACTTTAACATGAAAAATCACTGGTATGGTCCTTTAATAATTACATAAACATATATGAACCACAAAGAGAACACTGTTGATGCTATGACCATAGCTACGTCATGCTTTATGAATCCCTGAAGGGGAATTCTGCTTTCCCTTTACAAGCAGCTCCTGCTATTCATTGTTGCCTTGCTTGAGAGCAGCAACGCAGGGCAGATAACAGTTTGGAGTTGAACTATTATCCTCAAACAGAAGGACATTCTTTGCACTTAGGAAGCGGGAAAGTACAATTAGATAGAGTGGAATGATGAATTGACTATTGAAAGATTTATGGTGTACTTGATGTTTCCTGTCAAATATTTATAAGTATTGGAGAAAGATATTCTGCATTCAGCATCAAAGTGGGCCTGTGGCTTCATCTGTTATTGGCTTTTGAATCTCTAATGCACTATGGTCTTTCAACCCTCCAGCGCCACACCCACACACACCCACACCCACACCCACACCCACACCCACCCACACACACACACACAAGAGCAGCTTCTTTGAGTTCAATGAGNACACCCACACCCACACCCACCCACACACACACACACAAGAGCAGCTTCTTTGAGTTCAATGAGTAAAGTAAATAAACACGGTTGTGGATGTTCAATAGCTGCACTAAGCTTTTATCAAATATGATCTGACCTACATTTTGATCCTGTGCTGCTAACTGTGTTTGCTGAGCTTGAATGATACTTATGTCAACAGTTTTTTGCTCCAGGGCTTAATTAGAATTTCATCGTGAGTGTAAAAGTCATTTTTTTTATGTTGTATATGCAGCATTTGCCTGGATTGTGCCTTATTCTCTTACGCAAGACTCCAGAATGCTGACTATTGAACTGTGCATCTGTTTTGTATCAGACATAATTGTTTTTATGAGCCATTCCCTATTGGTCTGCATTCCATTAAATTAAATCATCGTTATTCTGTCAAGCTGAGGTTGTTGCCAAATAATTGAATAATTCCCCCCATTAAATAGTTCAGCATAGCTGTGTAATGTATCCATTTTTTTGACACAAGAGCCATAGATTAAAGTCTTGAATAGGATCAAAGTGACATAAAAGCTATTCACAATTAATTATTGTATGGAAAATGGTTGCAATTTAGTAGAATTACTCACAAAAGTCTGTTGAGAAAAATATTTTAGGTTTTTTGACTCATAAATAGAGAAGACTGGCGTTCATAGACACCTATTTATGTGGGGGTTTCCAAGCCTTCGCCTGCTACGTTATTCTCTCTAGCATCCAGACGCAAGTGTGAAATGAAGGGAAAAAATGAATCCTTGGCATGAAAAGGTTGAGATATCAGTTCAGGCATTTGATTCTGAAACATCCAAAATTTGATAAGATTTCTGTCTTTGTGAAGTTGGGGAATGCAAGGTAAACGTTTTTTTGGAATTTGTGCTCTGGAGCGCTTTGTACAGACAATTATTTTCCAATGAGATATCCAACGGGATAAAACCATATTTTAGCTTTCCTGATATTTTGCAAACTCTCTTAATCTTTCAAAATCAAATATTCAAGTGATACACCCACCTTAAAAATCCATGTTTCTCCTGCTAATAGTTATGCAGCCTTATGAAGTCACGGTCATTTAAGTTTTTCGATAAATGCAGGTCTTCTTTTGGGACTATATTCCCCGGTAGAGACATACATTCACTCCATGCTTTTCATTGCCTTAAACGTTAAAATTATGTAACTTCTAAAAAACAAAATAAAACAAACACAAAAACTGAATACACGTCTTGTGGTGATGATGGATTATCTATCCCAAGAACGTTTCAAGTATCAACAAGTTGATTTTAACAGTGTACCAGAATGAAACCAATGGAGGTCTGGAAGGTAGGAAAAACATTTTTAAGTCACCGTTCCAGTAGTATGCTTTGGGAAATGATTGTCAGTAACGTTATGTGTATGAAAATGGAATATATCAGGCTCAAACAGGCACAATCTCCGGTATGTCCTTTAATGTTTTGGAAAATTGTAATGCAACTTGTTTGTGGGTAGCACTTATTGGGCTTAAACATGCAAAATCTCCAGTATGGCCCTTTAACATATCTGATTTTGATGACACACATTTTTCACTAATAAAGAAATCAGTCAACATGGTGGATTTATCTGTGCAAAGTAATTTCCTGCCCGGACATTTTTTTCTGGTTGCAGAACATGCTGAGGGATGATTAGTTTGGGCTTGGAACTGGAAATGGGGTCATTCGGTACGGACTGAGGTGTTTCATCAGGAAGTGTGGCTCCAAGACAGGAGAGTCATTTAAACATGAAATCAGAGCTTGTGTGTGTGTGCACGTGGACTGTGTGTTTGTGTTTTTTGTGTTGACCTTTCTGTCCTAACCCTTTAAAACATAATTTCTCCAATAAATTACTCTCTAATTCCACTTTTAGCTGATGTTGTGGGTTGAACATAGTCTTTAACTTTTGGTGCAAGTGTCAGCAGAAACATGCTGCAGCATGAAATCTGTCAAAAGTAGGAAAATCAACCCGTTTGTCACTATTTTAAAACCTTGCTTACGGGGCTGGAAGCTTTTTTTTTTTTTTTTTTTTTTTTTTTGCAGAACAGTGACTCATCGGTAGGAGCTCATCTGTCTTACATCAACAGAGTAGTGAAAGTCAGCATGTTCAGCATTTTCTATCATTTCCCTCCCTGAAAACAATTGAGAAACAATTGAGGCTGACTTGGAGATGCCACAGATTCATGGCTCCCTGTAGCTGGGCTGGAGTGACAGAACATTGATAGCAGATGGATTTCTGCTCTTCTGTTTTGTGAGGCAGGAAGGATACGGAGTTGCCACTGACAGGCTAGCCATCTCACACCCTATGGTTAGGGATCGGTCATGCCTGGGGGGAAGGAGAAAGCCTGTAAATAGCACCCGCTTGGTTCAAACAAATCCCGAGTCTCCAAAAAGTCTGCCTCTAGGTTACTCCTAAAAAATAAATTTTCTTTCCGGTAACTATTTTTATCAGTGTTGATTTGGTGTTATCATCACACACATTCTGGACATTTTGGATATGTTATGATTGGTTTTACAGGAGGAATTCTTGCAAACACAAAAACAAATGAAGCGAAAAATAACTTAAAGGACCATACCAGAGATTTTACGTTTCAGCTCAATAAATACTACCCACATACACGTCATATGTAACTGACAATTTCAAAAACATAAAACTTTATTTTAGTTTTCCTGTTATTATGCCTTAATCTTTCAAAATCAAATGATCAGATGATTCCCCCCCCCCAAAACTCAATGTTTCACCTGCTAACCTATATGTCTCAGAGTGGAAGGGATGGTCATTTTTAATTTCTTGGTAAAAGCAGCCTTTTCCTGGGACTATATACTTTGGCGGAAACATACATTGTCCTCCATGCAGCTCCATGTCAGACCCGTTAAATAAAGTTACTTTGAGAGAAAAACTTAATAGACATCGTGCTTGCTGTAATGGATTATTTATCTCAAGAACGTTTCAAGTATTAACAAGTTGATTTTAGTAGCGTACCAGAATGAACTGAAACCAGTGGTGGTCTGGAAGGTAGGAAAAACATTTTTAATTCACCGCTCCAGTAGTATGTTTTGGGAAATTATTGTCAGTAACTTTACGTGCATGAAAATTTAATATATTAGGCTCAAACATGCAAAATGGATGGTATGGTCCTTTAATACTGTTGTAATTGTTGCATAGCTAATGAAATGCAAAGGAACCAATTATGTCATTATTTGAAAGAGCTCACAGAGCAAATACTTTGAAATTTATCAGAGGATCCACATTAAAATTGGCACATAATCCTTACAGGATATGTTTTGTTTTTCTGTAAAAACAACTAAATCCACTTTCCTTTGATTGCTAACACACCATATTTCACACCATGACACATCACTTTTTCCCTGTGGAGGTTTCACCAGGGGTTTTCTTTGTTTCACGACTGATCTTGTAGACCAGTTTCTTCCTTGCAGGAGGGAAACATAGGCTGACTGGCAGTGGATATTAGGTGTCTGCGATCACATTACACCACAGAGTCTGCTGACTGGTGTATCTGACAGAACCAGAACCAGACCGTCAAAGTGTGTGTACGTGTGTGTGTGTGTGTGTGTGTGTGTGTGTGTGTGTGTGTGCTTTGAATTCTATCACAAAGCATTACTATGTAAACTTCCCCATCCTTGTGATCCACCTGTCAGATGTTGCAATTTCCTAACAAGTTCTTGTTTGTTTTTACTTTAGAACACGTTGGTAACGCCTTGGAGTATGAATACACGAGTGTGAACGTCATGAGCAGGTGTGGATTATGTGCTGCCACTACGGATCAAGCGTGCCTGCGTGTATGCATTAATGCGTGTGTGTGTGTGTGTGTGTTTCCGTGTGTCAGGTTTGGGTGAATGACCTGGTTGAACTGGTTTCTCGCCGTCAGCTTCAACTCTCTGTCTGTCAGTTAAATAGATTTCCCAACAGCCTTCGTCTTTACAGATGCAGCATTCCCTGAAGCATTTACACCTTCAGCGCCTGTTTTCTGTCTGTCGCCAGGGGTTTTCCCATCAAAAAACTCCAAAATGAATCTTTCGTTTTACTGCCGATTCGGGAAAGTTTCCAGTCTTACAAAGACGTTTGCATTTACAGCAATGAATAATCATTAGAATGTGTTTTCTTAAGCTGACTTTTGTCATCCATGCATTGATGTTTTGGCAGTCAAACCAGTTAAAGGACCATGCCGATGATTTTGCCTGCTTAAGCCCGATAAATACTACCCGCATGCATGTTAAGTTACTGAAAACAAATCTCTAAAACCTAAAATTGTATTTTAGTTTTCCTGTTATTTTGCCAAATCCTCAAATTATTGAAAAATTAAAAGTTCAAGGAACACCCACCTTCAGATTTAATGTTTTTCCTGCTAACATGTATGTCCAAATGTAGAACAAATGGCTGTGTTCCATTTCTTTTCGTCTTCTCATGGGACTAGATTCCTTACATACATTGTCTTCTGTACAGCTCTGTGTTACTTTGACAAAATATTTAATAGATTTATGGTTATTTATCTCAAGCATGTTTCAGGTCTCTACAATTTGATTTTTTTAGTACTAGAATGAACTGAAACCAATGGCAGCAGCAAAAACAAATCTAATATTTACCGCTCCAGCAGTATATTTTGGAAAACCGCTGTCAGTAATGTAAGGTGTACATGGGTTGTATACGTATGCTGGGCTCAAACAAGCAAAACCACTGGTATGGTCCTTTAAGTTTTCAGTATGTGACCACTATCATATAACAAGGCGTTTGCCAGTTTTAAGTGGTTGTCTCTGTTGCTTTGAGCACTTGTTCAAAGAAAAAAACCTTGTGGCAGACATATGTAACACACGAAGAGGCTCTTCAGAAACAAGACAGAGGAGGGGGANAGGGGTGTGTGTGTATGTGTGTTCGGTTTCCTGTTCCTGGCAGGAATCCATTAAAATAAAGCAGGTGCATTAGAAAACACGCTGCTTTGCTTTCTGCCTGCAGCGTTCGAGCTCAGAGGAAAACGCACGCTGGCCTGCTTTCCAAGCAGCTGCGACTCCCTCCAGAATAAAAGCATCCTGCGTTAATCCAGCGACGTTTATAGCTGGTCCCCACATCTTCATCTTCATAAACACACTGTATGGGACTGTGGCATATGTACCCCACCCACTCCTCATCCTCCTGTTACCACCATCCAGCCCATTTTCCTCTCACGCCAAACCTTCCACTCTGGTGGTCTTAAAGAGAGATTGATGGGAAGCTCCTCCATCACTTGCTGACTTTAATGAGAACAGGCTCGCTGAAAGCATTGGGTGGGTAAGGGGGTGGGTGGATGGGAGGATGGGTGGAATTGTGCTGAATCAAACAGATACAGACCCACTTACATCACCTTCTGCAACTCATTGGTTGCCTTCCTCCTATTATTATGTCTGGTGCTGTTGTGACATTGTGGTGCGTTATGGCAGATTGTGGAAAGAAGAATGACATGCAAAACAGAATAATCAGCTGATGGACTGAATAAGAGTGGAATAACAACACTACCATCACCATGAAAGAAAAAAGAAAATATTGTGGGACTTTTGGAAGCGTCTGTGCACTTGGGATTTTTCAGGCTGTTTTCAGTTTTAGCCCTTTATGCACGGCCAAAGAGAACGAGATGTTTTGTTGCTGCTGCATATCACAGTCTCGTTTCAAACATCAGCAAGTCTGGAAATGATCTTTAATGTCTTCATGTCATGTCTTAATGTTTAATGTCTTTTTCGCACGTGAAAAATGTCTATTTCACCCATGCCGGTGTAACTCCGTGCTAAACACACCGAGTTTGGGTTTAAAGGACCATACCACCCATTTTGCATGTTTGAGCCTAACATATTCAATTTTCACACACATAAGGTTACTGACAGTCATTTCCCAAAAGATAAAACCGTATTTCAGTTTTCTTGATATTTTGCGAAATCTCTTAATCTTTCAAAATCAAATATTCAAGTGATATCCTCACCTTAAAAATCCATGTTTCACCTGCCAATAGTTATGCAGCCTTTTCAATAAACCCAGGTCTTCTTTTGGGACTATATTCCCTGGCGGAGGCATACATTCACTCCGCACTTTTCATTGTGTTTAAACGCTGAAATTATGAAACTTAAAAAAAACAAAAACAAAACTTGAATACACATCTTGTTCATGATGATGGATTATCTATCCCAAGAACGTTTCAAGTATCAGCAAGTTGATTTTAATAGCGTACCAGAATGAACTGAAACCAGTGGTGGTCTGGAAGGTAGGAAAAACATTTTTAATTCACCGTTCCAGTAGTATGCTTTGGGAAATGATTGTCAGTAACGTTACGTGTATGAAAATAGAATATATTAGGCTCAAACATGCAAAATGGTGGTATGGTCCTTTAACCTTGAAGCACAGCCTCTGGTGCTTTTTCTCAACATCTCCTTTATCCTTTCACCTTGTTTTTCTTCCTGAATTTTTCTTCCACGCTTTCCCCTTCTTCCTTTCCTCCTTTTTGCCCCCCCATTTCTCTTGAATTTCTCCTAAATGTCATCTTTCTTCGATATTTTTTCTCTTGCTGCTCGCAGTAACAAATGCATTTACCACTAATGCACACACACACACACACACACACACACACACACACACACACACACACACACACACACACACATGCTGCAGAATAAAAGGACTGAAAGAATATCTGCTCAGTAGTTTTGCAGAGTCCTTTGAAGGTTTCCACATTGCCATGTGTTCACACTCTTACACTCTTACTACTTGATTCTATGTGTAATGTTTAATTTTTAAGACATAATGCAGACAAACCATTTCAAAAGATGTTACAGTAAGAGATATAATAAAATATTGGGATGGATCGTGGTTCTACACAGGGTTTTCGTGGATTAGAAAGTGTGAAAGAGTCGTGGTCATAGCAGGAACAGTAACACCACACACTCAATTTTATCCTCTGGTTCATTTCATAAATTTATATCTTCCATGTGCTGCTTCCAGGGAGTTTTGATCAAACCCAGTTTTTGGCTCTTTTGGGTCAAGATTTCACACTGAACCTCTTTAAGTGGATGTCCTCAGCGGCTTCTATTTTCACAGGCACTTAATTAGTCATGGGTGGGGACCCTAAAAGTTAAATATAACGTTATTATGTTTGGAAGACTCTTGGCGACCATTAAAGGGCCACATGGGAAGACTAAAATTACAAAGCAGAAAAAGGAGACACGTCTTGTTTTTTGTGGTTAGTGATTTCCCTCTTTTTGACACTTCTGCACGGATTAGGACGGAGGGAGAGTTCTTTTGCAGCTGGATGGTTTATGGCTGGAATTATTATAAGATGCTCCAAAACCGGGTGGATGGTAGACAGACATCTGGTCAAAGACTAGGAGGCTGATTCAGGGTTTATATTAGGAGAGCTAAAGAGCAGAGTCATCGTTTGGAGTTGACAGCTGATGTGTGTTATGTGTGTCAGCTGCCTCATTTGCACACTCGTACACGTGTGCAGATGCAGGCATACACAAATGCATACGTGCATGGCATGCACATGGATGCAAATGTGGAAAAACAGAAGAAAGGTGTGATTGCATGAGTGAGTTTCCTAGTTTTCTGTCATCGGTCTGACACAAAGAGAATCTCAGACTCAGATTTGAAGGGAAATTACTTTCATTCACGCCTTCCAGCATTTAGTCGGTTTTATACAATAAAATGAGTTACAGCGTGTAAAAATGATTTCACAGTTTGACTGAGAAACAGTCTATTATTTGTCAAAGTTTTATATATATATATATCTATATATATATATACATATCGAAATAGTCTATGGCTCTTGAATGATCATTTGAAAAATTATTAAAAAGAGCATGCCAGTGATTTTGCATGTTTGAGCTTGATAAATACAGCCTGGATATGCATAAATTACTGCCAGTCATTTTGCAATTCATACTGCTGGAGTGGTATATTTTTAAAATTCTTTTTCCTACCTTTCAGACTGCTATTGGTTACAGTTCATTCCAGCACGCTGTTAAACTCAACTTGTAGAGACTTGAAACGTGCTTCAGATGGGTAATCCATCGCAGCAAACCACACATCCTTCTTAATTTAAGCTCCAGCACAGAGCTGAGAATAATGTCTCCATCAGGAAATATAGTCCCAGGACTCATTTTACAGAGAAATTAAAAACAATCATGCCTTCCGCTGTCTTGATTTTCTTTCGCCTTCATAACATAAGAGAGATGCTGATCTCCTTGATTGTGTCATCTTTGTTGAGCATAATCTAAAAAGCTTTTGCTTTTCAGGTTTTGAAAAGTTTCTAAGTCAAACCAGGGACAGTTTATGTTTGCTGGATATTGTATTTAATACTCTGTATTGACATGAAGTTTACCATCTATAAAATGAGCAACACAAGCAAAGTATCTGGGCAGAATTAGAAATCTGGTCTTACACTGTATTCATGTTCTGCAGGGCAGGTCTGACATCTTGCTCTTTCAAGTTGGCTGAGAAACTGCATTTTATTCATGTGATTTGTCAGAAAATCAAACCCAGAAGGCAAACTGAGAGGTGTCACACGGCAGGTTTAAAACGTTTTTAATCATTTAACATTGGTAGAAGTCTGTGCTCTGCATGAATGACAAACCGTGCCCAGCAGTTTTCTCGGCACAGATAGACAACCGTGCTCAGCGCAGCAGAACTGTTCAGGAAGGTGGCTGTAATGACGTAGGAGTTCACTGACTGGTTTACATCAGTTTTGTGACTTAGTATTTTTTAAGTTAAACCTTTTATTTTAAACATCTGGCTTAATTTTGATGATACGGAGTATAATTTTCAGTGATCAGCACAGTTAATCTCATCTCCTAGCGGCTGCGTTTCCAAACACGAAATGTGCTGCTTTCACTTGCATCACTTGCTGTCTGGTTTTAGCAGNGCGGCTGCGTTTCCAAACACGAAATGTGCTGCTTTCACTTGCATCACTTGCTGTCTGGTTTTAGCAGGCCCATAGCTGCAAACAGAAATGGTAACCATTCCCACGAGTCCGGAGCAGCGCGGAATGGTACGAGGCGGCCCTGGTAACCGTTTGACCCTCCTGTGGAAAAGTACCTTTAGATTCTACACAAGACAGTGACAGTTGGACACTTTTTTTAATGTCACACTTTTGAAAATGAAGCCCTGAGAGGTTTTAGTTTTTGATTTTCCCCTCATATCCAGCCATCAGAGCTAAAGTCAGATAAGCTACGCAGTGACGCAGCACAAGTTTTCCTCTCTGTTTATTCCATCCTTTAGCCTCGATCCCTTCCTTTTCTCTCCCACTTTCACTCTCTGCAGTCCTCCCTTCCTGCCAGTCTCTCTCTCTCTCTCTCTCTCTCTCTCTCTCTCTCTCTCTCTCTCTCTCTCGCTCTCCATTAACCTACACGGATGTTTCCCACTGATGTTGCCACTCTTCAGTCTGAAGTGCTTTTCTTACGTGTCGGCTGTTTCCTGAGCGGGGGGTCATCGAGCGCTTCCCGAGCTAATTTGCTAGGAAACTAATTCCTCCGTCATTGAAATTGCTTTGCAGTCTGGTCACTTGGAGCTTGAATGTTCTGCTTTTTTTTTGTCTTCTTGTGCATGCAATCTAAACACGTGTTGCTAAGATACGCTTTCATTCAAACACTTCAACAAAGCTTTTTTTTCATGACTGTGGTCTTTGCATTTTTAATTTACACAGTAATAAGTTGCAACATGAAGATGTTTGTTCTGTTTGTAGACCCCCTCCACCTCTTCCTGCTCCTCCTCCTCCACACACACTAGAAAACACTCTTTGACCTCTCTGTGTTCCACATCTGCAGTCTCTGAAAGAGCCGCGTGTCGTGACATCTCCACCGCCGGTTGTCTGCTCTTGGTGATTCACTCTCTGCACTGTGTGTTTCTTTTGGCTTATTTAGACGTCCCATCTGGCAACCACAACCTCTGAGCTTATGAAATAATAAACAAATGTGTGCCAAAATCATGCTGACTGCTGCCTCTGTATGTAGACAAAAAACCTTGTAGTGTTTAACCAGTTCTAGTGCGCCAGCGTGCCTTAGCTTGCAGGGCTACGCTGTTCTTCAGGAACATTTTCAGTGTTTTGTTTTTAAGTGGTTGCAGTCAGACATTGTTTCATTAGAAACTGGCGACCCAAGCCATGGGTCATTTTGCTTATTGACATGCATCCAGTCATTTTGCTTATTGACATGCAGAGTTTTGTTCTGTTGGTCATTTATTTCTCTGGAAGATGGATTGGTTGTTTCTCTTGTAAAAACCTCTGAATAACAAAGATTTTTAAGTGGCACGTTGACATGAATAAGTTCGTTCAAGTCCTCCTTTTGTCGTTCGAGGTTGTTTTTATACCTGCGTTATTCCATAGGGCTTAGGAATTGATGCCTCTTTGTTACTTCGGTGACCTCACTTTTCTCGTTTTGTTTCCAGGCGGGAAAATGGCAAAACCTTTAATCCATTTGAAACTCTTCTGCCGCGAGCACGAGGACGAATGTAGCAACCGATCATGCAGCAATCTCCCAACCATGATGTTACTGTCTGAAATGTACCTTTCAAATAAAATGGATAATCAGGGCAGACATCTTATTCCCAAACCCCCTTTATCAGCATCTACACATGTGCATAATCATTATTTTTCAAAATAAAAGTCTAAACTTTGTATAAATGATAAATTACTGAGAACTTAATGAAAATTTGTGTTATTGGGTTTTTAAAATACAAAAACACAGGTCCCAGAATTCAAACACTACAGTAAACATCTCAATTTGATTCTTACTATTCTATTCCCAGTTGTAGCAGAGCAGATGGGTCCTCTCCCTCAGGGTTCAGAGGCTCAAATATCCTTTCTGTAACATGATACCCTCACCCTCTGTTTCTGCTGTCGGTTCATTTCTGACCTCACTTGAAGCTAACATTGATAGAATGCATCTGAATAAAGGAAATTATCTTTTGCTGCCCCTCTCTGCAGGGAGGTCAGAGGTCAGGGTGTCCCCCAAGCCTTGTAGGAATTCAGCATCTTGCAGGGCGAGTTGAGAAGATGCGTCCAAATTCTTCAGTGTACAAAGCAGAAATTTATATGCCATAAGATGCTGTCGTGTATCTTATGTATCATGAGCTATGATTTCCTCTTGAATGCACCCTGGTTGCCATGTCATACATGTTGCGTTGCATGCATGAAACATAGAGTGTAGATCTGTGTAAGGCATGCATGTGTGTATGTGTGCTTGTGAGGCCCTCCTGCTGCTGCTAATGACCGCCTGCCCCAGAATGAGATTAAAGTGGCTAGTCCTAAACAAACAATATTATTCTGGCACTGTAGATGGATTCATAATTAATATGCTAATAAAACTTGGGATGCAAGCCAACATGCGATCTAGTTACCACAGACTGGGAGCTGTCTATAGTTCTTAATCCAGAGCTAATTTAGTTCTTTACAGACTAAACATTATTTTAATAGCATACTGGAACGAACTGAAACCAGTGGCAGCCTGGAAGGTAGGAAAAATAATTCTAAAATTTGCCTCTCCAGTAGTTTGTTTTGGTTGTCAGCAACGTAATGTGTGTGGGAGTTCTATATATTGGGCTCAAAAATGCAAAATTGATGGTATTGTCCTTTAATAGTGTAATCCCTGTGTAATAGGGGGCAGTCAGAGTTCTCAAGAGGTCACACACGTCATATAAAGGTGTAAACACTTTTCAGCTGGCTTTATTTCTGCTTTATTATTCTTTGACTTTCTTTTCAGATTATAGATTAACACAACATAAAAAAAGATGAACACGAACAAATCAATATGTCTGTTTATATCAAAATTAATCCACTCAGTATGACATACAATACAGGATGTTTCCTAAAATGGTTAATTTAGGATGATAAAGAATGTTTGTCAATGAGCAGTATTACTTTTTTTGATTTTTTTTTTTCCTCATAAGCAACAACAAATAGCAACAAACTACTGTAGTTTAAAGGACTGTACTGGTGATTTTGCATGTTTGAGCCTAATATATTCAGTTTTCATACATGTAACGTTACTGACAGTCATTTCCCAAAGCATACTACTGGAATGGTGAGTTAAAAAAAAAAAAAAAATTCCTACCTTCCAGACCACCATTGGTTTCAGTTCATTCTGGTACGTTATTAAAATCAACTTGTTGATACTTGAAATGTTCTTGGGATAGATAATCCATCATCATGAACAAGACGTGTATGTTTGGTTTTTTTAGAAGTTATGTAATTTTAGTGTTTAAGCGCAATAAAAAGTGCAGAGTGAACGTATGTCTCCACCGGGGAATATAGTCCCAAAAGAAGACCTGCGTTTATCAAAAAATTTAAAAAACCATGACTTCATAAGACTGCGTAACTATTAGCAGGTGAAACATGGATTTTTAAGGTGGGTGTATTGCTTAAATATTTGATTTCGAAAAATTAAGAGATTTTGGAAAATATCAGGAAAGCTGAAATACAGTTTTATCCTTTGGGAAATGATTGTCAGTAACCTAACGTGTATGAAAATTGAATATATTAGGCTCAAACATGCAAAATGGCCGATATGGTCCTTTAAATGTGTTCCAAAAAAAGTGTGTCAGTCCTTAATCTCGCGCGCGTCCCATCTGAAGGTTCACTCTTTAATTGGCTTAATGATGTATCGTTCTGGAACGACTCAATGAGACCCTGATGTGATAATGTCCACTTTAATTTGTTGGTGAGAGCTTCATCGCAGCAGCGGTTCCTGCTCACGCTGAGCCACGAAGCAGCCCGTCTGCTCTGGGCGTGCACACTCACACACACACACACACACACACACACACACACACACACACACACACACACACACNACCACCACCAGATGTTCAGCTTTCCATGTAATACTTATCAGGAGGTGTGTGCGTTTGTGTGTGCACGTGTGTGGCAGATATTTGGAAAGTCTGAATGTCAGGAGTTTATAGCTTTGGTGTTTCTTTCTTTTTTTTTAATGATATAGAAAAGGAAGAAAACAAGCAATAATTACATGTGACAAAGTGACAAACTAATTACGTATGACAATACTGGTTACATGTGTTGTGTGTGGAAATAATTGTATGAGAGAATTGATACGTGAGGCTCCTAATAAGAGAAAAAAAAAGAAAACAAAGGAAATGGAAGAGAATAAAGGAAAGAAAAAACATACCATACAAAAATAACAATGACAAAATCATTATAAATATAGGTGTTATACTGTATGTATATATGTTGACAGGGGGAGCATACTGTAGTCTATTAAAGTTGTGTGTGTGTGTGTGAAGTAATGTAAAGATGTCTGTGTGTGTAAGGGAAGGTGTAAGGGTTGATGTGACTCGAAGGAAAGAGGAAGTAAGGCCATGGGAATAAAAAGAAAGAGGGAAAGCAGGGGGAAGAAGAGAAACTAAAGGCAAACAGAAAAAGAGGGAAGTGGAGAAAAGGAAAATCAAAATAAATAGAAAATGAATGATTTAAATGAGAGATTAAAAAAGAACAACAAACACAGCCAGAAGGCTGTACAGTCTGCAGCACCCAACCCCAACAGCACCCCACTGAAGGCCCAAGAAGCCGCTCCACAACCCCCAAGTCCACCATTGAGCACCACAAGTGGGCCACGAGGACACGGAGAGAGAGATATGAGACCTCAGGGCATGGATCTACCCACAACACACCCACCCCAGGCGTGTCTCCCCTCGCATGCCACGCTAGCCCTATCCCTGTGATTTTTTTTTTTTTTTTTTTTTTTGGTTTGGTGTTTCACGTCTGTCCTGAATTTGCAGCTCGATCCATATCTGGCACCAATACTACGACTTTGATCTCTCCTCGATGCTCAGGGAGGAGAGATCAAATCGATGGCCAAAATAAATATATCTCTTCAAACCTTTCCTGTATTTCCGTGCTGCAAAAATATCCATCTTAACACGCCATTCATCTGGATCTTTGAAACGGTTTTTTATAGGAAAAAAAATTCTGCCGGTTTGGTGAGATCATTTTAGTTTCCTTTTCAAAAATAGTCTCTCATTCTCTAACATGATTCTTTCAGGCTGTCTGAGCAGTTTGTTCAGTTTGCTAACTCGCATGCCGGAAACTGACCTGTTGAATGAAAACGAACGATCCCGCCTGTACTGTAATTAGTATCGTGTTTTGAAATGGCAACGATGAGTGAATGAACAGGCACGTTTGAGACTTGAGACTGAATGTGCAGCGATGGCAGCTGGCCGGTTTTATAGAGCAGCTAGCCAGCATTGTTGCCATTGCAAAGGAAGGCTGTCAATAACTGTCTCTGTCTTTTGTATTTACTGAGAAGTGAACTGGGTGCATCATAAACATGGACGCTGACCTGATTTGAAGTCATTTTTTAATGCTTGGTGGGGTGATCTGTTAAATTTAGTGTTCCAGAAAAAAAGCACATCACATCACACACCATGCTTTTTATTCCATGGCTGTAGAAAATTAGCCATATCTAGCCGTGCAGATTATTTCAATTTATTTGAGATTATTTAATTCTCTTTTTAAGCTCTCACACGGTGGGATGAATTGCTTTCGAAATGAGCTGTGATATGGAGGAGTACATCGATATTTTGGAGTAGTGAGTCTAACATTAAAATTGCTCAGAGATAAGTCAATGCAGAGTTTTGCAGGGTTTTTATGCAGATTTTAAAATATAAAAATGTGTAAGAACAGGAACCAATCACTGATACTGTAGGCCCACAAAATCAGGCAGTCCTAACATCTAAACTAGCTGACAAAACTAGCTGTGCTGTCAGCTCTCAATGAGCCCAACGCCGTATCAACCCATCGTTGTCATGGAGATGACAGGACGCTGAATGTGATTGGACCAAACCAAAGCAGACGTTCTTACACAGACAGTGGAACAGTCGGACATTTGGTCCGTCATTCACTTTCTCTGCTACTTGCGGAGAATTTTGACTAGTTGTGTTGCAGATAATATAAATGATATGACAAGTATAGTTTGTTCAGAGTCCAGAGAAGTTGTGGTTCAGTCCAGATCCAGACCGGACTTTGAGGACAACTGGTATGTATGAAATTACCTGCACTGTAATAGAAGATTTTACCCATATTGCCCACCCAGTGTGTGTGTGTGTGTGTGTGTGTGTGTGTGTGTGTGTGTGTGGTTGTGTGTGTGTGTGTGGTTATGGTTGCCCTGGGCTGGCAGGGGCATCAATAATGCAGATAACCTGGAGGTGACTTTGTCTCAGAGGATTACAAGTGCAAGGATAAGGCTTTACTGCTCAACCAGCTACTATCACAGTAACACACACACACACACACACACACACGCACGCATGCACANAAAAAAAAAAAAAAAACCCAAATGTCCCTTAAAGGGAATATTAATTACTTTCCAATTACTAATTAAAATAATTAATTACTTTACTTACTTTGAAGTATTCAGTGGAAAGTGTCCTAAGGAAAGTTCAGTCTCTTATAGGCGATCAGCGACTATTAGGAAAAGTTTGATCAAACAGGACCAACTTTTCTCTTAGTTCAGTTAGAGCTGATGAAGGTTTTTTATAAACAGCTTTTAATTATCTTTTATTTTTATTTTTCTCCCATGAGCAGTTCAGCTCCTCATGGAAATTTTTGACATTAAAGCTTTCACCATACCAGCAACGACTGAATTCTATATTTTGGGATTGTTTTTGTGAGATGAAATTGATTAAATGACACAAAACTGCAAAACAAAGCTTTCATTGGGATTCTGGTAAAAAATATTAGCAATATAAGCTTTTATTTAAGCCTTTGTTATTAGAACTCATTCTCCACTGGTGAAGAAAATGTAACGTGTTGCACGTGACCTTGCAGCAGTAGCCAGCTACTGCCCAGTATCTTGCACTGTGTATTTGTATAAAGATAAGGGTGTGTGTGTGTGTGTGTGTGTGGGTGTGGGTGTGTGAGAAGGAGACAAAAAAAGTAGTGTTTATGACTCACAGAGGAGAACATACACACTCAATAAATCACAACCGTTATTGTTCAGCAGAGTTGCAAACTTTAAAAGCGGGAGGCCGAGAGGTGAACTGCTGGGGTGAGCTGGTAAATCACGGGGAGGCCTGTACTCCCAGAGGTCAGAGGTCACAGTCTAATGGCAATGTCTGCTCGGCGCCGAGCTAGTGAAAGTGTGGAGATCGCGTCATGTAATCCTTTCTGTAAGTCACTTGTCTAACTTAAGTTGAGGTTTTGGTGAGATCTTGGTTGTTACATTTTCACTTGCGCTCATTTATTCCCATGTAGACGAGCTCAAAAAGTTTAATCCATCTGCAGTAAATATCAAATATAAGCACCAGAATGAGATAACCCATGTGGGATCGCAACTCTTAAGATGAAAGTTTTTATAAATAAAAACTTTTAATAGCTTATATCCGTCTTTGCTTGACCTTAGGAAACCTGCTTGGATACCTGATGTAATGTGTGTGTTTCCATCCTACAACAATGGCACGTCAAAGACATTGCCCACCTTGATCACATGTGGGAGGTTTGATCAGATGATATGAAACAGGAGTGTCGCATAAACAAATGTGTGTGTGTGTGTGTGTGTGTGTGAACGACAGGCTTACATGAAGCTTGCAGTGCTTGCCATTCTCTTTTTAAGTTTCTACTTTATAATTACTCCACAAAATTTAGAACACCGAATGTTACACCTCTTTTTAAACGGTTGTCTTCTCTCTCTCTTGTTAAGGCAATAAATTGATTTGTTTCAAATGTCACGTAAACACATGATTAGATTGAAACTGGCGTAAAGCAGAGTAAGCTTACTCAGAGTAACAGATTGGTAAATTGGTTTATTCAGGCGTGTAAACGCTATAATCGGAGTAAGACACCTCCAGGTGTATTATCTCACCTGGGCGGACTCTTCTCATAATCTGATTATGCAAATGTGTCACGTTTATTTGGTGAACCGCAGAATCCTGTTAATTCCATCCAGGTATACATCTTACTTGCATTGCTGAAATCAAAGAACAGACAAATAATAAAAGCATTGATACGGTTAAAGGCATTTCCCACCTTGATCATGTGTGGGAGGTTTGATCCCACAACCCCTCCCCATCCCCACCCAAAAAAAAAAAAAAAAANAAAAAAAAAAAAAAAAACTGACCAACACTCCCACTTATGGACAACATTCACTCTGTGACTCATATTGTAATCATCATAACATTGATTTCATACTGACTGAACTGACACTGGATCATTGATTATTTGCTGTTTATATCATTCTGTAATGTTTCTTTGTTTTTGGATCTTTATAATTTACCTGTTTCTACACCTGTGGCTGCTATTGAGGAGAGGGAATCTCCCTTTAGCCTCTCCTGAGGTTTCTTCCATTTTTCCTTATATGATAAGGCTTTCTTAGAGAGGTTGGACTGGGGCCTGTAAAGCCCTTTGTATCTGATACTGGGCTATACAAATAAACTTGACTTGACTTGACACATGCATGTAAACGTGCTGCTTGAGAAGCAATTCTTCACACCACTTCTCTGACCCTCGTGTGAGCTGCATGCTGATCAAATCTCTCGCTCTTTCTCAGCCTACACATCAGACCGTGTTGACAGCATCTCTAGACAATAACAGAAAGGATCACATTTCATCTGTCCTGCAGACTGTCGCTGTTTGCAGTTTTGTGAAAGCTCGATAATGCACTTGCTCTTTTTGTTTTAAGGGATCGTCTGTGAGGCTTCACATTCCTCAGTGCTAACTAATGCACTGACTAACAAAAGTGCCTGTGTGTTTGCTTAAATCCACTGTAATTGGTTGCCACTTTGTTGCTTTCCTTAATTTATGTGTCGTTAAAAAGGGTATTCAGCTTTTTTAATCAATATTTTTATTGTAATTTTTGCTTTGTTACAAAGTATATGTCCAGTTTTACACACAGTAGATACACATATATCTATATACGTATACCCTTATACTACTGAGCATATTAAGATGGTAGAAAGTATCACTTGATTGTGTACGCTCTAGCATTTTTGAGTTTGACTAAAAAGAGAAAATAAAAATTGAAAAGAAAAGAAAAAACAAGAATATCCTATAACAAGAACAAGTTTGCTTCTCTGACAGACACTTTATACAATCCTCAAAAGTATACACTTTCATAAAATTAGCAGACAAATAAATGAAAATATTAGATACTCTTCATGTGAATAACATAGGTGGCGTCTCAAGAGCTCCCATTTTTCTGCAGGGCTTACATCAGAAATATTTCCCGCCTCCTCATCCTGATCATTCATCAGATCTGTTCCTTTTACGAAGAAAATAAATGCTCCCCAAACATTTTCAAATACATCTTGTTTTCTTTTCAATATGTAGGTAATTTTTTCCATTGGCAGATTGATCAGCATCACCCTAATCCATTGCTTTAAACTTGGTCTTCTAATGATTTTCCAGTTCAATGCAGTCAATCTTTTGGCATTCAGGAAGCAATGGTCAATTATTATTCGTTCCCCTAATGGGTATTCAGCTTTACCTGTAATCTTATAAGCTCTCTGTGACTCAAGATGATTTGTGGCCACCCTGACTCTCAGCAGATCCCAAAAGCTGTTGACCCCGACGTGATTTGAACACGCAACCTTCTTGTAGCAGCCCTTGGTAACAATAATCATAGCAGAGAGCTTCTACGGGTGCACTCGTTTATTCCTAGGGCATTATTCTCTGTCTGTGCTCTTTGTCTTGTTAATGCACTTCTTGTCTATGTGCACGATGTTAAATGTAGCACCAGGAACGTCTTGGAGGAACAATATTTCATCCTGCCTGTACTTGTATATGGTTTGACAATAAAGCTCTGATTGACTGATTGATTGATTGATTCCTCAACCATCATCACATCACAGCATCCTGAAAAGTATATAAAGGAAAAAAAAATAGAAAATTCAAACCAAATATAACACTTACTTAGTGTCCCAAACACAAATTGTAGCTAATTAAAGCACTTTAACACAAATTTGTATGCTGTCAGCATTGTCTTATTTCAAGCTAAGTATTTACACATTTCTATTCACAACATATTAAAGTTTTATTAAAGCTTATCTAGTCAAACAGACAAACAGTGATGAGTATTTTAGAGCTACTCATTTAGCACATGCACATCTAATCTTAAAAGCTGTCCGTGACTCAAGATGATTGCAGATTTGTGGCCGCCCTGACTCTCAGCAGATCCCAAAAAGCTGCTGACTCCGACGTGATTTGAACACGCAACCTTCTGATCTGAAGTCAGACGCACTACCATTGCGCCACGAGGTCCTGGCTCTCTTTTGGACATCTGAGACGGCCGTCTGAGAGGCAATTCGTCTCCCTGTGGGAATAGCAGCGTTTGCGAGCGCTAATGGGGCAATCATAAAACACACAGAGGCCACGTTCTCTCTCTCTCTTTTCACACACAGTCACACTTTCTCCCGCTCTCCTCCCATTCAGAGTTCCCTCCAGGGCACTGGTCTTTGTGTGGTCTTTCACAGGAATCCCACTCTGGCACAAAGACGGATAATGGGGTGAAGAGAGCTATTGTCTGGGCTTATGTTGCAATTGTGTGTGTCTGTGTGTGTGAGACGGAGAACAAATACCTCTCTGCTTCCTCTCACCTTCTACCGTGAATCAGATAAGCAGATACCTGATCAGAGCAGGGTGGTGGTGTGTCACCAACTGAATGAATAAGTGAAGGAAGGAAGGAAGGAAGGAAGGAAGGAAGGAAGCCCAGAAGTAACAGGTCACTGCGGTAAAATGCAAATTAATGCTACACACTCTTCATATCTGCTCAGCCAAATAGTGTTTCATCTGTCAGCATGGCAGGAATCAGTCTGTTTCTACATGTTCAGCCACCAGGTGACTTTTTCCTCATCCTTCCTTCCCAGATGTGTTTAAAGGACCATATTGGTAGTTTTGTATGTCTGAGCCCAATGAATATTACCTGCATACACGTTTCCCAAAGCATGAAAATGTATTTTTAGTATTTGTGTTATTTTGCCAAATCCACTAATCCTAAATCTCATGTTCAGTTGACACACCCCTTAAAATTCAGTGTTTTGCCTTGCTAACACCTACACATGGTTGTAGAAGACAGAATTGTTTTAATTTAATGGCAGTCTTCTCCTGGAGCTATACTCCCTGGTGGAGAAATACATTTTCTTCCATGTAGCTCTGTGTTGTATTGGTTAAATTAAATAGCTTCAACAAAAAAATAATGATGGCACATGGTTCAATGTGATGGATTACCTATCTCAAGCATGATTCATGTCTCTGCAGGTTGATTTTTATAGCATACTGGAATGAACTAAAACTAATGGCAGTCTGGAAGGGAGGAAAAACAATTCTAAAATTTACCCCTCCAGTAGTTTGTTTTGGAAAATGCTTGGCAGCAATGTGATATTGTTGTGGGTTGTATTTATTGGGCGCACAAATGCAGAATTATTGATATGGTCCTCTAAATATGCAATTTTATTTATTTATTTATTTATTTATTGACAATAATCCACATGTAATCAGATCAGCAGGGTTGCTGCACTGTTTGCTTCAGTTTTGACTCATTAAAATGAAATCCAGCATCCATTCTTGAGAGGATGCCACGGAAAACAAAGATGGAGACAGTCGCAAAGAGTGAGAGAGAGAGAGAGAGAGAGAGAGAGAGAGAGAGAACAGAAAACATTGGCTATAGTGTTTATTTGCTTTTTAGGTTTTCTGGCACCTTTATCCCTACTTTCACGTTTAACTGGTATGTTTAGCGCTCACATTTTTACACCAGTTTTTATTCAACTCAAGAAGAATGCTCTCTCTCTGTTAGATAAACTTATGCCTTGGAGATAGTTTGATGATGTATTTTGATGTATTTCTGGAAAGGCAAAACTCTGGCTTTTCAAAATTGCTCTCAATTGCACTTCACCGTACAGTGTGGACATGCAAAGGGCATATGCTGCTCGTTTTTCTTCCTCTCTGATTCTTGTGACGTTTCCAACGTTAAAACAAACCCAAGGCCGCACTGCAGCCGTGTTAATATCAATACACGCCACAACCCAAGATTATTTTCAGTCTGTTACTGGCAGCAAATTTCATGATGAGAGTACCAGCATATAACATGATACTGATTCCATCAGGAAAAAGTGTCTTTCCACTTGCCTGCTGAAAAGAAGCTACAGGCTATCTTTGCTTTTGTGCAATGATCCATCAGATGCAGATGACTTGGGTTGTCCATTCAAACTGAGCGTCAGTTTTGGTATGAAATAACAGAATAAAAAGAATAGCATAAAAGTTTGAAAGAACATGTCTAAATGTTCTCATATTTGTGCAAGAGCCTGTCTTGAATTACGCTGTTGATTTAGTAGCAGAGATTATGGTAACAAATGAGCTGAGCTTGACTGTTGAGTGTGCTAACACTATATCAACTGTACAAGCCGCTACTGTACAAATGTGAATGACTCCATCACAATGGGCTTTTTGTTTGAAAGGTCTGCTGTTTCTCTTTAGATTATCCATGCTGGTCTCCATACTATGGGTATTTGACATTTAGTTAAACCCATATGTGTTTGAATGGGTTAGATGTGGATATTCCTTCATTCCAGCAAATATTAATCTTTATCCTTAATCTGCAAATTGTCTTTAAACTCCAAACACTTGGAAAAAATCTTTCAGCATGGTGTTATAGTTCCACTCTGATTCTTGTCTAACTTGTTTCAAGACCTTTCTTAAAGGACAATTTAGCATGTTTGAGCCCAATATAGACAACCTGCATACACATTTTGTTATAACTATTTCCCAAAATGTAATAGTGGAGCGGTACACTTGTAGAGACTTGAAATAAGACTTGAGATAAGTAATACATCACAGTGAACACTATGCCTATTAAGTTTTTTGTTTCAAAGTAACTTTATACTGTATAACCGATCTGACATGGAATTGCATGGAAGATGTATTACTGAGAAATTAAAATAACTGTGCCTTCTACAATTGTGCAAAAGTGTTAGCATTGAATTTTAAGGTGAGTGCATCACCTGAACATTTGATTTTGAATGATTTGGGGATTTCGTAAAATAGTAAAACTAAAACACAGTTTGTTAGCAATGTGTCTGCAGGTGTATTGTGCCCAAACATGCAAAAAATTCTGGTATAGCCCTTTAAAAATGACTGTTTCCATATAATACAGAAATATTAAAGAAACTCTTTAAGAAACATTGAGTGGCTTGGAAACAAATGAGCTTATCACACTGCAGTGGGAAGGAAAGTAATCTAAGACTGAACATAAGATTAAATGAGGTGCATTATACTGCATATGTTCATATCCTCAACAATAGTTCATATATATGAGTGAATGATACTAAGAAATAGGCTAAACAAGGGAATACTTAATAAAAAAAACAGACTTTCAGGACAAAAAGACATCCTGTGGGGTTTAACGTATTCAGCATCAAGGTGATTTCTGCGTTGTTTGTGCAGGGCTCCAAGCTGAACGTTGTCTTTCGTCTTTTCTGCTTCTGATACAAACCCCTGGCCATAATTGGCCCAAATATCACATGGTTTGACTTGTTTTGATTCATTCACTACTACTGCTGCTGTTGGAACAACATGTTCAAACTCTGCATTTGTAGAATAAACAGAGAAAATTCTCCATCGTCCTTCCTACTCTTATATACTTCATTGCCTTCTTCTTTTTTTTTTTTTTTTTTNTTTTTTTTTTTTTTTTTTTATTTTCTGCTTCTGGTACAAGCCCTTGGCCATAATTGGTCCAAATATCACATGGCTCGACTTCTTTTGATTCTTTCACTACTGCTGCCATTGGAGCAACATGTCTAAACTCTGTATTTGTAGAATAAACATCGTCCATCGTCCCTCTTACACTTATATACTTCTTTGCCTTCTCTTTATCACTAAATAAACCATATCCGCTGCCATCTGGCCTCTCTATTGAAGTCTCTTTCACTGCTGCCTCAACTCACACCCCGTACTGGCATGGAGTAGCATAAAAAGAACTCTAGTTCTTAAGGACTATCATGCAGTTCTAGATTCTTACAGATGACTTTTAAAGCATACTGGGGCCTTTAGCACCCACTCGAAAAAACCTTTCGCCACCAAGACCTAAAATGTCCCAAAGTACTCAGAGATGACCCCAAAACACAAATCCCTTTCCAATCCAAAGCCAATGGTGAATTCTCTGCTAATACCCTCATAATGTACAATTGTTACACTGCAGATACAACCTGTAATTGATGTAAATCTTCAACATTTTAATAAATTCAGATCTGAACAGTGTTTAAAAAGCTCAAATTTTTCCCCCTCCTTCTAAAATTGCTTCTGAGATTAAGTTATCTGTCTGAGCTTCTCATGAAATCATATTTGCTACTCATAATCCATCTGAGGAGCAAGTCCAGGCTGGATGAAGACCAAGTCAAACAGACATTTATATTGTTTTCTAGTTTAATGCTGAATACGTTTGCGCTCTGTAATGACTTCCAGAGCTGTTGAATTTTTGCTCTGTCTTCTCGCTGGGTTTGTGGTGCTATTGTGGTGAAATTTGACAAATTTCCATGTTTTTCCTGGTCAGACTGGGTTCAAAACATGCAACCCTGTCAAACTATCTTAAATTAATGAGTTTCTCGGTTCTATATTTGTTTTACTGTGATTCGCTATGTGCTTTCTTTAACTTTGAATGTGCCATTGCATTTTTCTCTTAACTGAACATACTTGGGAAATTCTTTTTCATTGTCTTGTCATTAAGATAGATACAGTACCATACTTTCCTTACCAATAATCTCGGGAGGAAGGAAAATACCACTCAGTTATTTTCCTCATGATTTGGACCATTTTGGCTGGTGAACCACAATGTAGTTCAGTACAACATATGCGCGCATGAAGGCATTTAACCACAGACCCTAAGACAACTTGGTTTGGAAAGGAAAGCATGGCAGAAAAGAGAAGAGGGGAAACAAAGACAAAGAGAAGAAAATATAGGCAAAAGAGTGATTCTTTCCTATCACGGTGAAGGAGGAAGGATAGTCAAAGAGCAGAGAGGTTTCTTGTCGCATAGATGTTCAGTGTGGGCTGTGATCTCAGTAAAGCATGAGAAATGGGAGATGGAAGGGAGAAAATGGTGAAAATGTGACATTTTACGGTTGCATGTCTAGCCCATGAATATTGCTGTTGCAGTATTGCCCAACATACTTTAGTATGTTACATTTAGTATTTTACATGTCCATATAACAGTTTGTGGTTATATGGACATGTAATTATGATACAGTGCTCTGTGAAAGTTCATTTCAGTCCTCCAAGTTGTAAGATTTTCAGGAGGTCAAGTTGAATCACTGGACTAATATATTAGATGAAAAGGAAAGGTTTTCTAAGATGTGTGGGAGAAGGTAACATCATTTATACCCATCACTGGGGCAACAATCTAAATCTCAATGTAAATATTTTAATCTCTTAGATATGATAATGCTCATTCTTCTTCTTCTTCTTTTCCTTTCGGCTTTCCCTTCAGGGGTCACCACAGCGAATCATCTGCCTCCATCTAACCCTATCCTCTGCCTCCTCTTCTCTCACACCAACTAACTTCATGTCCTCTTTCACTACATCCATAAATCTCCTCTTTGGTCTTCCTCTAGGCCTCCTGCCTGGCAGTTCCAACCTCAGCATCCTTCTACCGATATGTTCACTATCCCTCCTCTGTACATGTCCAAACCATCTCAGTCTGGCCTCTCTGACTTTATCTCCAAAACATCTAACATGCGCTGTCCCTCTGATGTACTCGTTCCTGATCCTATCCATCCTCGTCACTCCCAAAGAGAACCTCAGCATTTTAGTCTCTGCTACCTCTAGCTCTGCCTCCTGTCTTTTCCTCAGTGCCACTGTCTCTAAGCCATACAACATCGCTGGTCTCACCACCGTTTTGTACACCTTTCCTTTCATTCTTGCCGAGACTCTTTTGTCACACATCACACCTGACACTTTTCTCCACCCATTCCAACCTGCTTGCACACGTTTCTTCACCTCTTTTCCACACTCTCCATTGCTCTGGACTGTGGACCCTAAGTACTTAAAATCCTCCACCTTCTTTATCTCTATTCCCTGTAACCTCACCATTCCACTTGAGTCCCTCTCATTCACAGCCATTGATAATGCTCATTCACTAATGGATATAAATTTAGTTACACCCAGGCCCTGCTCCAATGGTGGACTCTGTGTAGCTTTGTGATCTTCAGTTGTGTGTGCTTGTAGAGCCCACAATACTCCCACAAATATAATCAGAACCTGGACAGAACGAAATACAATTTAATACAGAGCGAAAACAATTTCACCGCATCCTGACCCGGACCGCTTGTAACTGACACTTCATTATCCTGTCTGTTTTATTTGGCTTTTATTTTAGCACTTCCTGTCACAACGGAAATGTCTTATTTTGAAAGGAGTGTAGTCTGCAGCCGTTAGCGGAGATTGATGATAGAAGGATAACAAGACGGTCATGCGCACTGACGGTTAAGAATATTTTAAACTAGTGTATATTCCATGAAGCGCCTGCTGAAGAGGTTTGTTTAGTTAGTGTTTATACTGAAATCATTTTTAAAAGGGTTTTAACTTTTGTAAGTTTGGTAACTATAATGTGATGCGCTGTCAATTACTGTAATGACAGGCTTGTTAATTTAATGGCTAACACGTGCGGATGCTAATTAACGGCTGTCGAGCCTGTTAGCATGAAAAGCTAAAGTTGTGATAAGACTGCTTTGCCACAGTTCCTTTGTTAAATACGGCTTTTGAGGTCAGTTTAATTCATGTAAAATATTTTGCTTTAACATACAGCTGTGAATCAGCAGCAGCATTTTGGGCAATCAAGTTTCACCACTACGAAAAAAAAAAAACCATTTAACATTTTGATTTAGCTACGTCAGTTAGACCATTCCAAATCACCATTATATACCTGAGGTGTAGTCCAGGTGTAGCATTTGCTTTTGTCATCAAAGTCTGGACTGGAAGCTGACTGCAAGTGGGTTGAACTACCTTGTGGGGCAGGGTTTTATTTATTTATTTATCTTTTCCTATCAGAAATCATCCATTAGGCACTGCAAGTTATACAATATATTTAATTAAAACATTTTTTGATGTATTAAAAACAAAAAACGTATGACCTCATTATGAGGCAGCAATTATCACAAAACTAGTAAACTAAAAAAAAAAATCATATTTTCAGAAATCATGTCTACTCCTTGAAAATGCCTCATCCTTAAAAACGGCATTTGAGTTATTCAACTTTATATAATTCTGTGAATTTGTATAAATAATTTTTGGTTTGATATGTGGGCAGAATCTTTATCCCTAACCTAAAATGAAGTTGTGTTTTTCCTTTGCTACTTACCTGCATGCACTGCATATAATTACATGTATGATGTGCAGATGCAAACATTCATAAGCAGGAATGACAGTCTGTTGAATTGAAAAAGAGGTGGAAAAAAGTATCTTAGGAGTATCTGCATCTAATTCCCTTCCCCCTCCTCTTTTTTTTTTTTTNTTTTTTTTTTTTTTTCTGCTCCAGATGCCAAATGATGAAGAACAGTTTGAGCCAAACTCGCATGTTGCACTCATTGGGCAGAGAATTACAATATTTCATAACAGTGATCATAATGTCAGTTCATAAGCACGTCAGAGTTCCGTCTGCCAGTTATCTGGATCACTATGTGAACCACATGGTGATTTGCTAAGATGATTACTAGGGAGACACAAGCTTCTTATTCCTTTAGCCTGGCGATGCTAATATGTTACAGCTTGACTTAAAGCTGGAAATCCTAAGTCTATATGGTGCAAATGAAGCTGATCTCATTACAGAGACTCTCTTTATCTTATTTTCACTCACTTTCTTTATCTTTTGTTTTTCAGGACCCCAGCTACTGGGTTCATGTGCACCGGCTGGAACACGGAGATGGAGGCATCCTGGACCTGGATGATGTGCTGTGTGATGTGGCAGATGACAAAGATAGGGTGAGTCAGTGTGAGTGTGTGTGTGTTTCTTTTTTTTCTGTCATTACTAAGACTTTACAAATTGCTAAACTCCTGCACTCCACTGTGTTCTTCCTTTAATCATTTCAGCCTGTTGGCACGTCTTCATAGCTGATGTTAGCGGGAGGAAGTTGCAGGGGCAATGATGCATCGATGCTGCTTTGATGTGTGTGAGTGTGTGTGTGTAATTGTATGGGAATGTGTTAGGTAAAATATATGGCACAGGCAGGGTGATCTCACGCTGCCAACCTCTCCTGCTAGACTAACTGTAAATGATGACCCACAATCCCTCTGCGTGCTTCCTGTGGGAGCACGACTGTGTGAGAGATGGCCGACTCACAAGCGGTTTGACTTTAATGTCCGACCGGTTGCTGTGTTGTAATTCCCCATCCTGTCAATAAGATAGCGTGTGAAAATAGCTTGCTATCAATATTTTATGTACATTTAATTACAATGGTTTTACTTTTGATTTCCCTGGTTAGCCCTTATTTGTCGCCGGACTAAAACATACATCATTTTTGTCACAGTCACAGATAAGATGCATTATTATCCATCCATCCATCCATCCATTTTCTAAACCCGTTTGCCCTGTTGAGGGTCATGGGGGGGCTGGAGCCTATCCCAGCAATCATAGGGCGAGAGGCAGGGTACACCCTGGACAGATTGCCAGTCTATTGCAGAAGATACATTATTATAATTTGGCTATTTTCGTTTACCTCATAGGTATTTATATATATCACAGTATGATGCAACTGTGTGACATTTTCATGTTGCTACAGTGTGTAGTATTTGTGTAATGTTTCAGTGCTGTTTTCTGTGATTAATGCTCTTGTGATTTTTCATTATTTCATTTCATCATCTTATTTGACCTTCTATCAGGCTATTTTGCTCCACATCTGCCTCATAGTCACATTCCAGAGTCTGCCTGTTTATACTCAATGTGTTTTCATAACTTTAAAGGACCATACTGGTGGTTTTGTGCCCAATATATACAACTTTGAGCCCAATATATACAACTTGCATACACGTTAAGTTACTGGCGATCATTTGCCAAAACGTACTACTGGAACATTAAATATTAGAATTGTTTTTCTTACCTTCCAGACTGCCACTGGTTTCAGTTCATTACAGTACACAGTAAAAATCAGCTTGTAGAGATTTGAAACGTGCCGGAGATAAGTAATCCATCACAGCGCACACAACAAACTTAACGACTTAATTTAACTGGTCTGACGCGGAGCGGTGTGGAAGAAAATGTAAGTCTCCACCAGAGAATATAGTCCCAGGACAGGATGGCTTTTACCAAGAAATTAAAAATGACCGTCCCTTCTAACTTTTGATGTGTTTGCGGGCAAAACATTGAATTTTAAAATGGGTGTGTCACCTGAACTTTTGATTTCAGAAGAATAGGGAATTTTATTTTTTGTTTTGGAAACTGGTTGTCATTAACATAACATGTACACGAGTTGTAATTATTGGGCTTAAACATGCAAAATCACCAGGTGAATTGCATACTTATTTTTCTATCTAACTTGAACTTGTTGGTACTTTTTAACTTGTATCTGACAGACTGCTGCTCTTTTAATATTCTTTGTACAACAGCAAAGAGAATCTTGATTCTTGAAATAATTAAATGTTGCTTAAACAGATTTTGAAGATGGGCCCGACTAGTATTTTAGCTGTTCAGTATTGAAAAATCAGACATAATGAAAAGTGCAGCCTGTCCTGGAGCACAACAGGAATGATGTGTTTGATATTTACTTAACAGTTGACAAATTCTACAAGGCAATGTATTTCTTCAAATGATGACGAAACGTGTGTGTTTGGCTCATGAGTGTTATCTTTGATTCCTATCCTGGCAATTCCCCTCAGGATATCTTGTGTCTGGGAACTGCTGCTTTTTTATGAAATCTCAAATGATCTTAGGAACACTTTGTGCTCTGCACTGCTCTCATGTTCAAAGACAAATGAAGTTCATTTCCCAGATTTGTATAATAGTATAATGCAGTGCATGGGGTCTCTAACTAGATGGGAACATGTAGACCACTTCATTGTAGTTTATTGAGAGGGAGGGAGGAGAGAGGAAGAGAGAGATCTATACCTGATAGTGATTATGTGCAGGGTGTCATGGTTACGCATCAGGTGGGATCAGTGGTGAGAGCAGCTGTTTTGCACCTGCTATCTCAAACACACCCCTAACCTTTATCTCCTCTCCTCTCCTCTCCTCAAAATAAAGCTACCCTTTGACACAGTAATACAATGCTCTGATGCTGTGAGTACCTGCACCCCCTGGTGGTGATCTGTGCTCATTACACATTTGTCTTACTTCAGCCAAGGTTTCCAAATGAAAAACCAACTATATAGCTGTACAATGACGTTTAAAAGTTTACAGTTACAGATGAAACTGTATGTCTTTGTTGTACACTCACACCCCAACATCCATGTACTTTTTGGGGCCAGGCAACCAGTCAGTGTACAAAACAAACAGCTATCCCATAATCACAAGACATAGTAGTACATAGTTAGTGTTATGACTACTGCTGTAAATGAAGACTCTGTGGGTTGGGACTGAATTAAGGGCAGAACAAAGTTCCTAAGATCTGTTTGTGTGTAGACACATGATTATATCTCAGCTTGTGGGTGGGTGTTTTCCTCTTTGTGTATGTGTTGAGTAGAGTGTGCGTGTGTAGTTGTAGAAGTAAATCCAGTCTGTCCAGTTTTTTCTATAAGCCACCGCTTTCCTACCTCTTTTAATCCTCATGTGCAAACAGGCAGAGAACAGATGGATAATATATTGTAACACTGTTCTTATCCCCATGGATGTCAAATCTTAACAGGCTTGTTTAGTTGTTTACGCTGTGCTAGGCTTGATACATCATCTCAGAGAACTCATAAATAAAATTTACTAAGCTTTTGAAAGTTGGTTGTAATTTACTTTTTCGTCTGTTGCTTGGTTGGTTGTGTTGTTGGTGTTTTTGTTTGTGAATAGGATTACTCAAAGACTTCTGAACTGATTTTGATGAAACTTGTTCAATTCAATACTTTATTGCCATGTCAAACTTAAAGTTGATAGTAAAGGGAAGAACCTGTTCAATTTTGATGTGGAAATGGATCCAGCGGGGAACAATTAAAAAAAAAAAAGTGATTCCCTAACATTACAAGCAAGGGCATTTTCTGGTATTTTTTTTCAATTTTTAAAAGAGTAATATACCAATTTTACTGAAAAAAAAGTCAAATGCTTCAGTATTTGCCTCACAGGAAGATGACTGTGGGTTTGAATCCCACTGCATGGAGTTTTGATGTTTTTCCCATCCTAGTATGTGTGGATGGGTCAGATGCAGAGGAAGACTATCACCACAGGGTCTCTTAAAAAACTAATAAAGTTTTGCTAGAGAGACAGAACTCTCTGTCCGTCTGTCCGTCCGTGGCACCAATATCTCTCGAAGCCGGCACTGTATGAAGTTGAAATTCGACAGGTTTCTTTGCTCAGGACGTGCAGTGTCGTGTGCAAAGATGTTTGGATGAGCAGTTCGCAAATTGAGCTGTGCCGGTAAAAAGTAGTCCGTGCAGCAGGATACGCTTCAGGCACAGCAGCATATGCTCCACTCCACGGCCACTTATGGTAGGCTGCAGCGCACACCATGAAGTCCGGCCCGGTCCGAACAGGCATATTTTCAACGGGCACTGCACTAGTACATCTTAATGTACAAACTGCTCTTGTCTGTTTGTGAGCTGTTGTCCCCTCAGTTTCAGTCAGTTTCACTTGCATCTACCATTTGGAGCATGTGCCTGACAAACTATTCAAATCTTAGGTGTGTGTGTGTTTGTGATGCCTGGCTCAGGTTCAGCTGTCAGATTATCATACTGTGATTCATGTGCAGTCATACGGCTGCATGCTGGAGCCTGTCAGTCTCTGCTCCACAGCGTGGCAAAGTGAGGATCCTACTTCGATTTCACAGGCTTGAGCAATACGAAAGTGTCCCTGTAAAGGTTACGAATATGATAGCAATGTAACATCAAGCCATTTGTGGTTGTAGTTGCACAAATATCCCTGTTAGTGCAAACATTGGCCCTATACTGGCAGTGGCACTGCTTCTTGCACAGTGTATTCCCACAGATTTTCCTGGATTGATGGTGTCCCATCTTCCTGCAAAAGGAAGCTTACAGAGTTCATGGAGATGCAAAGTGGAATTGTCTTTCTTCTTCATTTAGGCAGACAGAGGAGAGAAAAATCTGTCCTTTTGCTCCATATTGTCTGTTAGTAATGATGAAAATGCAGCATGTTCCTTTGTTATAAAAGATTTTGGCTGCTTTTAAAAATACTTTGACATTTTGGTGAAATACAGTTATTTGCTGTCCTGTCTGCACTTTGGTAAGAAGCTCAATATCGATTTAATTTCATATCTTTGCGTTAAGTACAGAGATACCAGAGGTAAAGGGGATGATTTACTGTAAAATGATTTTTAACGTGCACATTTTCAACTCTCTCTTTGTTGCAGTGATTTCATTTTCCTATAGGGGGTTAAGCTGTTTTATGCCATGTGTGAGTGAGAGCTGTTTTTGCTGTAAGCACCGGCATATTTTAGAGTCTGTACAAGTATCATCCTGTTTCACTGTTGTCCAAGTATTCATGCGAGACTTGCAGACCGAGTTCCATTCCAGTTGAAAACAACCTCATTCATAAGCTTCATTCGGTTTAGAATGTCCAGGAAACAGGTGGGAGTTTTCATTTAGCTGAGAACCTCAGATTAGTCTTCAGAAAATCCATCCAGTATGAGGCTATAATTCTGATAACTATGCAAATCGCTGCAATTTTATACACACTCCAGATGGAAATGTGACAATTTAGTATAACAGCGTCTGATTAGAAGATGGCCTTAGGTAAGAAATCCATAATATGGCCCGCTAAATGAGTTAATAAAGGAATAAAAGGGCTTTCAGCAAATCATTAAACCATTGCACACATATGTGTGTGATATGGTAAATTGCATTAAACTTTAATGATCACTGCAGGGAAATTGCGCTATTACGTTGGCAATGAAAAGGCTTTAGCTAATTAAACTTCAGTGCTGTTGTTTCAGGAGATTTAAGCTGAAATGTGTGCCACATAAGAAACACTCATCAGCTGATGCATTACGACAAAACCGAATCCCTTAAATTGCAGTTGTCCTGTTGTAATTTTCAGACTAATTTGACGGCAATTGGAAGGGATTTCTCATCACAGCATTCGTGCAATCACAGTGGATGATTTCATCGCAGAGGAGAAAGATTTTTAACATGAGGTCAGACTGCTGGTGCTGCTGGCTACAAGGTCATGCACAGTAACAGTTTAGGCCCGCTGGAAACACACACTTCCTACAGCAAGTCGAGCATACAGAGACACAGTTTCTCAGTAAGTTATATTTGTAGAGGAATGAAGTAGTTACCCTGGAAATCTGCTGGGAACCTTTGGTGTGAGGTCATCAAGCTGGGTTATTTAACGATATAAAACAATCCTGCTCAAAGGTTAGCATTCAGCTTTTCTACGATGGCTATGACACAGAAGTTGCAATTTGAAAGGGTGACTAACCTTTAAATCTGGATCTGAAATCTTCCCATTCATATATTATGGTATATAGGCTGACACATAGGGAAGTGAGTGAGGGCTGGTGATTATTATACAAGTTCCAGAAGTAAATTTGCAGTCAAACTAGGCAAATGTGAAGTGATTTTGTGCTTATATATTTTAAAAGCTTAATATCAATCGCCGTCAACGAAGACAGATCTGTGTAGGTCAGCAAGGTTTAAACAGGGGTGAGAGAGACTTGAAGATGACCCATATCCTGGAAGGCATGTTACTGCGAGGACATTAGAAACTAGATAACATCATGATATGGTGATAGTTGAGCCTCATATTACCCAACACAGATGATCTGGCGATAAACTGTTTCATTGTTTAGGTTCTAAGGCTTCTTGAGTTTTTATTACAACTACATCAACATGAGAATGCTGGCATTTGTGAATCCCGCCCAAATAAGTTCTTGCACTGGTGGGACCTGAACCACTAAAGTAGAAACCTATAGGATCTCCTTCATTAAAGATCTTAAGCTTCCCATCAGCTGGAAAAGTCATCACAACTTGTGGGGGCTGAGGACATCATTATTGGAACACATGATGTTTAATTTCTGAGCAAGCTTTTAGAAAAATCTTTAAGGTTTGTTTTCATTGTGACAGTGTATCTGTGCACAGATTGATTGTTTCCTGTGGCTACAAACTGTGATTGTGTCTTTGAAGTAGTTCAACACCCGCCCTGCTCACCTGATGTGACCCCTCTAGACTTTAACACCTTCCCTAACATGAACAAGGCTTCAGCTGGAATGCTTTTGGCCTTGGATGATGATGTTGTATCAGTTGTGGAGGTTTTTGACTTTCAAGAAAAGGACTCGTGGTTGGATAAGGAGACACATGGAAACATACTGTATGTGTTGCATTTTTTGTCTCCCTAAACTGTCTGTAGCTGTACCAGACTGTCTGTAGTTGTTCATCTAGCTGGCTTTTCAATCTCTCCTGTCTAACCGCCAAAGCTATGACTACCCACCATTGCTTTTGTCTGCTTTGTTTGTCCCCTCACTTCAAACATTGTTAACCAACCCCAATCCGATGAGCTTAATCTAACATGTCAGCTTGCTGGGTTTGCAAGTTAGTACCGAGAACTCTGGTGTGTCTGAAGAGAACCTGATATCAAATAACTGACGACTATTTCATGTGCTGTCCCTCTGTGATTCTTGCATTCAAAGTCTGGTTCTTCCTCAATAGGAAGAGGAGAGTCAAAACAAGACAAACCCCTGTGGTTTAATGATGACAGTGGTGAAGGGCAAATTCTCAGGGGTGATTAAAAGGAAAAAGCTCATTACAGCAAAACTTGCTTAATCAGTGTTTCGGTGTGGTGGGTTCTGCAGCAGGTGCCTGCAGGTGTGGACCTACAGCTTGAAAGATGCTGCAGTACCACCAGGGAACCACTGAGTGGTGCTCAAATCCAAGTTATTGCAGCATCTACTGCACTGAGTGTCTACTTATCTGTGTACAAAGTATTTTTTTTTGGAAGTGGATGCTGGAGTAAGAATCAAGTGATTTTTCTGCATGTGTTAATAGCTCAGCCTCATTTATGAAAGAAAGAACAGTCTAAAACACCTGAGACACCTAAAAAACCCTTGAAAATAAAAAGCTCAATTCAACCAAATGGAACCTCGGTAAATTGTCCAAACTACCTCCTCTGCTTGTGCTAATGCAGCCCACTCATAGTAATCACCATACCCACGGCTCCTGTGGTTGCGTTCCTCGGACAATTGGCATTTTCTTGGCCCCTGAAGTTGGCATTGCCATGGCAACAGCAGTTGGGTGCCAAGTGGGCACCTGTGCTGGGTCATGATCAAGCCGTGAATGAAATTAGCCAAGGCTAAAGCAGGGCCCGGCAGCTGCCCCCTGGTATATGAACACTGCCGAGGGAAATCAAAGACTAATTACTCTGTTTGTGTGTGTGTGTGTGTGTGTGTGTGTCTTTCTGTCTGTCTGTCTGTCTGTCTGTCTGTGTGTGTGTGGCCTCTTGCCATAGATTGAAGACTGTTATGTTTGGTTGCCTGTCTCTCTCTTGCCATCATCCTTCTGTAATGAATCCACCTCACATATTTTGACCTCATTTTGGATCAAATTGATCTGTTTTCTTTCTGACAATACTCAATCTTTTCAATCGAGGAAATTAAAGGACCACACCAGTGATTTTGCATGTTTGAGTCCAACAAATACAACCCACATGCACGGTGTGCTACTCGGCATACATGTTGCCAACCATTTTCCAAAACTTACCACTGGAGCAGTAAAGAACAGTATAAAAAAGTCAACTTACAGAGACTTGAAATGTGATTGGGTTAAGGAATCAGAACGAACAAGATGTCTTTAAATTTTTCGTCAGAGTTACCAGTCCAACACAGAGCTACACAGAACAAAATGTATGTCTCTGCCATGGAATATAGTCCCAGGAAAAAAAACGCTTTTATCAAGAAATTAAAATGAGTGTGCCTTCTGCAACTGTGCGGAAGTGTTAACAGGTGACATATTGAATATTAAAGTGGGTGCATCACCTGAACATTTGATTTTTGGCAAAATAACACGAAAACTAAAATTGTTCATGTTTTGGGAGGTGGTTGGCAGTAACGTAACATGTATGCGGGTAGTATTTATTGAGCTGAAACATACAAAATCACCAGCATGGTCCTTTAAATATCATGGCAGAGTTGTAACCCTGATGCTGCCCTCTGGGTGGTTACACAAATTTGCTCGGTGGAGATTTAGTTGTGTGGTTTTGATCAGATTTGTAATCAAATGCCCAAGTTTGAGCTACTCCTCAAGTGCCAATACAAGATCCTCCGGCGACATCATCTGCCTTTTAAAGTCTCTTGCTCTTGGCAACAACAGCTGTGAGCAGTTGTTTGCATTAACACATATAGTTATAAACATGCAGCTATCTCACCAGAGCTGCATAGACATTGTTAATCATTTGATTTTTCACTATTACTCTTGTGTTCATTGGCTTATGGTTGACAACCAGCAGTACATGAAGGTACCAGATGTGATTACTGGTAAGATTGGACACAACTGCTTAGCCACTGTAACCAGCATCTTGAGCTCTGATAGAATGACGTGGGAACAAGAGAAGAGACACAAGGCTTCTTTTGTAACAGGCGGCAACACCTGTTTCTCCCATAGGAATAAAATCTGTGAGCTGACACTCATCTTTAGACAGTGATAAATGAGAAGAGATGACAAGGAACCATTAACTAGACGGGGTGGGGGGGAATGGAGAGGAAGACATATGGGGATGTACTTGAACTTTGAGAGGTGTTACTGCTGCTAAAATTAGTCTCGCGCAATCACACGCATGCACACACATTTGAGTCTTTTCTGGCCAAGAGAGTTTAAAGGACAGTACCATCCATTTTGCGTATTTGAGCCTAATATATTAAATTTTCATACACGTAATGTTACTGACAATCATTTCCCAAAGGATAAAACCGTATTTCAGCTTTCCTGATATTTTGCAAAATCTTTCAAAATCAAATATTCAAGCAATACACCCACCTTAAAAATCGGTGTTTTGCCTGCTAATAGTTACTCAGCATTATGAAGTTATGGTTGTTTACATTTTTTGATAAACACAGGTCTTCTTTTGGGACTATATTCCCCAGTGGAGACATATTGTACATTCACTCCATGCTTTTTATTGTGCTTAAATGCTAAAATTATGAAACTTGGAAAAAAACCTGAACATGTGTTGTTCACGATCACGGATTACCTATACTTATTACCTATCTGACAACAAGTTGGTTTTAATAGCGTACCAGAATGAACTGAAACCAATGGTGGTCTGTAAGGTAGGAAAAAAAGAATTAATTCACCGTTCCAGAGTAGTATGCTTTGGGAAATGATTGTCAGTAACGTTACGTGTATGAAAATTGAATATATTACGCTCAAACATGCAAAATGAGTGGTATGGCCCTTTAAATGTCTTCACTCTGCAAGTTTTTACACATTTAAACAACACCTGACAGACAAAAGCTGACATTGCAAACACACGTTTGCTCTTAAACATGCTTACAGACACACACAACTCATGTAAGGTGCGTGATATGAGACACGCCCTGTTGTAGTCGTCCTGTAATTAGTTTTTAATGACCATAGTCAGCTCTACATCTGAAAGAGGAATTTATCCTCAGCTCCACGGTTTGGCTCAGAGGCTTGTGGGCGGCAGCAAGCACTTTTGCATCTTATTTTCCTCTGGGGCTTTGGGTTTATTGTTTGCCGTTGCTTATTTATTAGGTTCCTAGTTTTTGAACTTTACTTAGTCAGGGAAGATTTCTTGGGCAGAAACTCCCACCTTCCCACTTAAGCAGTTATAATCCTCCACCCAGGGGAGCCGCATAGTATTACCACAGGCCTCTACACGGTTTTCAGTAGAATGGCAGGGTTCCACTGTTAGCATGGAGCAGGGTTTTTGACTTCTTTTCCTTCTTTTTTTCTTTTGCAACTTACTCTTTAATGATGCGAAAATACTGTTGTCTCTCTAATTGATTAGCTTTACATGTCAAGTATTTCACTGTATAGATATTGTGCTATTTTTTCTTTTACTCAGTACATAATTTGTCGACTCTCTCTGACAATCAGCCTCATTCAACCTGCACACTGAGCATGCACGATGAGGAAATACTAACTTAGCATAAAATTTCTACTTTTATTAACTGCTTGACTACTTTGCAGGCTAAGCAGTCAGACAGCTCATACGTTTGCTTTTCTCTATAACCTTTACATTTTGTAATGCTAAAAGGTTGCTTGTAGTGCTAAACTCTGAGTATTATCAACCATGTCTGCAGCTCTACACAGATTTGAGTCACTTTTAACTCTTTACTTTTTTCTGGCCAGCAAAATCACTGTATTTTTGTTAAAGTTAGACTCAAAACATTTTGCTCTGAAGTTGGTGGAGTTGTGAAATAGCGATAAATAGAGTGAATAGTAGATTTACATGCATCAGGTGGCCAAAAACATGACTCCACTGGGTTGATAGTGTTGCAAGGAGTCATTAACTATAAAAAGTTTTACTCCAGGCTTTATGTCAGTTACCTTATGGCTGTTTTTTTTCTGTTCTCTAGGGGGTCACAAAAAAAAAAGATTAATGCAGCAAACTGGTTAATATAACAGTATTATTTGAGTTATGATGTTTTTTTTCCTAACCCAGCTATAAACTACATGCAAAAATACATTTTATGCCAAAGGGCTAACTGTGTACTTTATTTTTATTTTAAACGGTCATGGGTTGTGTATCCAACAGGATTGTAGAACTGCTCAAAATCATTAGTAGGATAAACAGCAGCAGGAATTTAAGATCTACTTTGGAAGAAAAGATGGCGTGAATGTCAAACAATGGCCATAAGCAGACTTGACACGAAAAGCTTGAAATCTTCTGCTGAACCTGCTGACCTGCTGAACCTGATGTAGGCATGCTGAACCAGAGTAAAGGTAACATCCGTGTGTTTTTGTTAACAGAGCCGCTGTTACAGCCACATAACATATGCAGCATGACCTGTGCTTGAGGTCAGAATGATGCAGTATCATTCCATATTGCCAAGCAACAGGCAGTGCCTCTGTTTTCTGCTGCGTTTTTCAGGAAAACAGGTGAAATCAGGTCACGTCACCAAGCTTTTCTTTCAGCTTGAAGGCAACTCAGCCTGACGCGTTGGTGTCCTCCTCTTTCTTCTCCATGACGGCTCCCCTCCAGGAAGAGTTTTCTGCTGCTGCGCCAAATTGCTCCTGACATGGCATTGGCTTGCCTGGATGCTGTCTAGCAATGCTGAGGCATTTAAGCAGCAAAAAAAAAAAAAAAAAAAAAAAGGAACATGTATGAATAAACACACACACACTTCCATTCTTGTGTTGTACACATGAAGAAGGATGTTTGTCCTAGTTGACAGCTGTCAGGGCTGCTTTGGTTCTAGTGTCTGAAATCTTTGCCAAACAAGCCTATTATCTGCAGCTTCAGCCTGTGGAGGGGCCCGCTGTTGCCCTATGGATCCTGTCCCCCTCCCAAAAACCCCTGGAGGGGTGCACTAAGATAACAAAGCCCTCGTTTTCCACCACTGACCATATTGGGTGAACCGCATCCCCATTGCCAGCAGCATCACTCATGCAAGCAGTGCTCCGGTTTCCACTTTGTAATTGGAGGATTGTTATTTTTAAGTATTTCTCCTTATCTAAACCGAGGCCAAAACATCTCATTATGGCTACAGTGACATTTCAGAGGAAGTCGTTATATAGCCGTTTCAACTGCATCTTCCACCTCGCCTCTTGGGGGCAACAGCATATTCGCAACGCTCCGGACTCTAATCGCACGTGAGGATATTACTCACACAAAGTCACAGCCGGTTCATCAGAAACGGCAATCTTATACAGAAGAGTTCAGTCTGCTCTCAATTGCTTATTCTTTGAATATAGACCTATTTCTCTCTCTCTCTCTCTCGCCCCGCTGCTTCTCAGCCCTTTGTTAAACCAAGCGAGTGTCTCTTCTGCATGACAAGTATCCTTCTGTAGCTTTTGTCTCAAGAGTTTAGAGACTTGCGAGCTGCTGTTTCAACACTTGACTGCTTCTCTCAGAACTATGTGTAATTACCCTCACAAACCCAAAGTCACTCCAAGGTTGTGACTGAAAATTGGCTCTCAAATAGACGTTGGAAGCTGCAGCTCCATTTCAGACCGGGTTCATTTATTATATTAGATATGACACCAGACTAGGTAGGATTTTAAAAGGGGATGTGTTATACAGATTTATATGCTCTTATTTTTTTGGTTTAGGGGTCAATTTTGAATTCTATGCATGCTCTACGTGCATAAAACATCTGAGACTTTAAAACATGGATGCTCCCTAGCCTTTTACTTTGTGAGTCTCACCAGCTGTGCTAATGAACCTTTCAGTGCAGTCGAGGACTTTACTAGATGCATTTCTACAGGCATGAAACTAATTTTAGAACTTTGCATCAGTATTCAACACATTCTACTATATTACACCATAAAAATGAGGGGAAATAACAAAACAGTGTTGTATGTTTTCATCAATCTGTATGTGTGGGTTTAGGGACTGTAGTAATTACTTTAGCTGTGAATACAGCACACAGGCTATTTGTAGGAGGATTGGTAAAGCAGCTCTGCATGCACATGAGCTGCCATGCTGACAAAGCACGGGCCTCGAAAAAACACGCAGCAATGTAATGTACTAATGAATATAAATGAAAGAAGGGAAATGAAAGGGAGGAAAGAAGATTAATGAAGTTTGGTAAAGAACAGAACTGAGGAATGAAGGAAGTGGGAGTGCAGAGCTAAATCATAAAAAGAAAGAAAAGTCGGAGAAGAATGAAGATAAAATGCGAGAAAAGCGACAATGAAAGGAAAGAAGGCCACAGTAAATGTGAAAAAAGGAAAAAACAAGGTAGAAAGGAAGGAGGAAAGCCAGTCAAAACAGCGGAGCGCAGGCTTTGCCATGAGCTAAGCTGAGTTTTGGCGTCAGGTGTTGGCACGGTACCGAGCTGAAGTTGACATTGGCACCAGGAGGAAAGGAGGTGGTGCCAGAGAAGGAAAAGCTTAGCCTGGTTTGGAGAGCTTTAGACGGGCATATTGTGTAAGACGGAGAGCTGTATCCCCCTCTAACGCCACGGCTGTGTGCTCTCATCTCCTCTCTTCTCATGAGAGAAGGCTGAAGACCTCTCCAGATTATACCCTGAAAGCTCACACACACACACACTGAAACTCTCTCTGCTTTTGTCCTGCACAGTTGCTATTTAGTGTAATTTGTCACGTTTGCTGAGAAGTTGTTACTCTGGAGTGTTCTTGCTTTTAAGTATTTGGTATATCAGTGACAGCGTAATTAGTGATTTCATGGATTTTTATTATTTGTGCCAATATTCTTTATTTTCAAACTGGTGTTTAGATCATGAGACTACTGCTGTTGCTATTACAACTATCACAAATAATTATTACTTTTTGTATGACTACTACTACAGTTATAAATGCTGCTACTTCTACAGTTACTGTTAAAACCAGTAATATTTTCTGCTTATACTACTAATCATAAAATAATAATGCATTGGAATCCTATCAAAATACTGCATTAGAATGAATTCAGATTAAGCTTTCTATGAACGACTTTTTCATTATTGATACATGAGAAATATATAAACTGCATTATTTTAGTCAGGATAAAAGTGACTGGATATTTGATTTAAAAGGAGAGTACTGGATCCAGACATGTCTTAGCAGTCCTAGAAAGCGGTTAGTATTGCGTGTAGAGGGTATCTGGAGGTCAGTGGGCCAATTTGAGAGACGATGTCTCACTGTGTCTTTGTGTGAAGGCATGTTTTTATCCAGAAGGAATTTTGTTTTTTAGGAAAATTATCAGAGGAGTCCACCACCACACAGGCTCAACTCCTTTGTGCTTAAGAAAATCATTCATCACACACAGATTGAGTGTGTATGTGTGTGTGGTATTACACGGTGAGTCTTGAGAGCCCCTGCATGAATGCCTTATGTCTTTTCCACAACAGATGTGCTACAGCCTAGGGCTCCTCAATTGTCATGCATGTGTGTGTATGTGCGCGTGTGTGCACATGTGTTTGCGGGAAGCCTGCGTGCTATTCCCATTCAGAAGTCAGCGGGGAGTTAGGCTATAAAAGGCACTAATAATAGATATCCATTTGTCTGTAAAGTCGCTCATCCATCAGTGCGCACAAAACAGACAAACACATGTGCACAGGTCTGTGATTTTATTGCACTCTTGTGCATTAGTGCAAATGACTCTTGTCGTGGAGACAGAAGTCACATGTGACTCCATATTGTTTCTTAGCAGTGAGTCTCTCTGGCTTTCTCGTTTAAAGGCTACATTACTGAAGATGCCCTCATTCGCTCACTGAGAGTGTGTGTCCTCATTCTGTGTGTGTGTGTGTGTCTCTTCACCTCCCTGCAAATACTCCCAAAGCCCACCCAAACAACTCTACCCAGTCACAGCCATTAGGAAAAGTGTTTTATTTCATGTGTCCCATTTATATTTTCAGTGTTCTGTGTGGTCCAAATGTTTCCTGTAAGAAGAAGAAATTATTACTGTCTACGAAATGTATTATTTTAACACGGCGGATGCAATTAAGGTTAAATATCCATTAGGTAACATTTTAATTGCCTAATTTTCAGTCAAAGCTCAACTGCTGAAATGAACCAAGATACGTCCACATATGAGCTAATGTGATCAAGAGCACATGTTTCTCAACATCCTTGAAGTAACTAATTTAACCTGGAAAATGATTGTCAAAAACATGAAACACATTAACTCAAAAGAAGCCTTTTTTTTTTTTATCTTTGATGTAAAATAGTCACGACCTGTTTGCTTGCTGTTTGCGGTTTATCGATGTCACATGTTGCTGCCATGTGGGGACTCACACTTATGAAAATTTACCTTTAAGGTCAGAGTTTGTGTGTTTGTCTAAATGTGCCTGCATTTGCAATTACTACCTTTTCATCTGTCGGCATGAGTGTGTTCTCAGGCTTTCTGAAAACGACCCAATCCTGCTATTTCCGAAAACAACTCACTCCTCAGCTGCTCTTGTGGCCGCCACATTACAATGCAACACAACATTATCCCTCCATCAGCCTTCTTTTTTCCCTCTTCATTTGTCTCCGGCTTCTGTCTTTTCTTTCGAGGGCCCTTAAACAGTCCTTGAGGCGAGAGAGAGAGAGACCTTTGCTTTCGTATCTAATCTCTTATTGATCATCAGGCGGTGAATGAACTGCGTGAGGCCCCACAAACCGACTTTATTGATCACACCAACACAAAATACACAGACACACAAATACACACACTCATTCACCAGAAGTCTTCTTAAAGTGATTATTATGGCCCGGCTAAGCCATTTTACTGTGTGGAAAGTGGTGATTCAGTAAGAAATGATGCCAAAGTTAGTAAGTTTAAGCTCCATGTTAGGAAAGTGACTTTTCTGTAGCCCAAACGAAGTTGGAATCGTGTTTTTGTAACATCAAGCAGATCATCTTTTTAGTTGTTAAAGCTTCCTATTTACAAGTCAGATATATTTTAAAAAGAAATCATGGCTCTTGTAATTACATGCAGACTCTGCTTCTTGTACTTAGCTTCTAATTTCCTTAGTGGAGCTGCTAGGGCTGTGTTCAGTTCCATCTTCTCATATAAATGTGTTTTTCTAAATGTTGCGGTATTTGTAACCGTTCCACAACATGGATTCCACTGAGCTGTGGACACATTTTGTTATGAGCTGCTGGTGCTGATAGACAGTCATTAATCAACCTCCTGACCAGGCTCAAGCATCCATGTTGACAAGCCTCCACCCTGCTGAAATGTTATTGAGATGCCAGCAGAGAGAGGTAATTTACCAGCTCCACAGCTGTGTTGCTGACCTCTGACCTTTCTGTGCTGTTCCAGTTGAGTTAAATTGATCACATCTCATCTTTAGAATTATGCAGGTAGTTAGTATAAAGTATTCTACTAAATCAGAGATTAGATTGCTAAATGTTGGTGCTAGTTTACAATTTTTGCAAAAAATATATAGTTTGGTCACTGTGTCAGTCTATCTCAGGCTCACAAATCAAATTCTTTCTGCACATGTAACCACATGCACGCACACAGACAGAGACGAACAGAAAGAGCTCCATGGATACTCACTTGGCTGTCCATTTTTTTCCTCCCAAAGTTTAAGTTTGTAACTCCTGTTGGAGCATCTGATAAACGTACGGCTCTGTAAGTAAGAGTAATTGCAGTGGTTTGTAAGTGAAAAACGCGTCTATTAAAACTGGGCTATAAATGTCATTTCAGATGTGTTTTGATGACTCTGACCACACGCGGCAGACCTGCTCCACAGAATCTATTTGACATAATTGGAGAAAGTTTTACAAATACAGCAACATTCTTCACAGGCAACCCAGATTTGTTGACACAGTTAAAAATAACTGATAAACTGTGGATCTGCACAGCTCCAGGTGATCATTCTCCATTCTACTTTGTTACGAACTCCAAAGTCTCAACGCCACAAAAACTGTGTGGGCATAGTTGATAGATAAGAGGCACAGATGTGGCACATTATTTCTATTCATAAGTGAAATAATGATGACTGGAGCTACCAGAGATGACAGGGTGTTAATAATGCATGACAAGAAAAACTACTCGACAGATGTGCCACCTACTTGTATTCAAATACGGCTCCAAAAGCAACACAACGCCTCTTTGAACAACTGTGGAACACAACAAGAAGAAACCTATTCTGTTTAGGAGCACATCACTCTTTTCTTCTTTCATGGGAGAGTGCAGATGAGATGCAAGTTGTCAACAGCTGTCAAGGTTGTATACCTGTGTGTATGTGTGTGTGTGTGTGTGTGTGTGTGTGTGTTGGCGAGTGTGAGAATATGACAACTTTTCTAACATGGTGACATGCAGTGACAATTTGATCAGGGAATGCACTGTGGATAAATTGATACTTGAGATGCAAAACTAGGATGTTTTTTTAACAACACACTGATCCATTATTCAATACACTGTCCTAGTTTTAAGAAAGATGATGAGGAAGTGGAATTATTAAGAATGACAAAAAAACAAAGGGAAAAAAAATGCAAAGCAGCAAAACAGAGAGAAACTTTTACATATTTCTCTATTAGCCTTTTTCCACAAAGGAGCTGAATCAAAAAAAAAAAAAAAAANAAAAAAAAAAAAAAAAAAGAGCCGTGCTGAGCTGGTGACCTGCTTTGTCTTCCATACTGCTAGCATCCAACCTGAGTCAAGCTAAAGTGAGCCAAGCGCTAAATTGTTCGGCCTTTCTTCGAAGTAGGGCTGAAGCATGCCGGTGCTACCCTCAACCAGGCCGTGATGATGTAGGGACGTTCTGACTGGCTCAGTAATAAATTTCCAAAGTCCCTTGCGCAGACATGCGATTGGCAGATTTCTCATTTTTGATCAGCCCTAAAAATTGAAATTTACACGAGTAGTTAATAAATCTTTCATGGTTGGATTCAGCACTTACAGGTCTATACACACACACACACACAAACATTTTTTACTGTAGTATTTTGGAGTAATTAGTTTCCAAAGTCCCTTGTGCAGACATATGATTGGTAAATTTAATGCCCTTGTGCTTGCTTTGAGCCCCTGTCCCTCAAAATGTCTGTGCACGTTCCTGGTGGAAAATATATTGTCAGACAGGGATCACATGTAAACATTTACAAATAAGGCCAGAAACATGTACCTACTACCGTTTTGTAGCTAAGATGATGCTGATTCAGCAGCATAAAATAGCTGGACATGTTTGAAACAGTTGGGATATGGACGCAGAAGCTGATATCCACGTCACCATTGTACAATTAATTTGCATGCTGAATCTTTGTTACACCTGATTTCAAGGTAATGATGGCAGAAGTCTGATTTATACTGGCAAAAATCCGCGGACTTGGGCTTTTCTGGAGGTATGAGCTCTCGAGCTGTTGAATGAAAACTGTAATGTTCATTTTGGCTGAATTCCACATCTTCTCTTTGCTTTCAGATATACAACATTTGCATACACGCATATGTATGAACATAAAGACACTTGTTATATACACACAAATTCCCCAAACCCTGACTCTCCAGGGTGTCTGAACGTGGATATGCATATGTGTGTGTTTGTGTGTGTGTGTACCTGTCCTGACATGTGAAACCTCTGAGAGTCACGCTCCTGCTAACAGTCCTATTAGCACAGGTGTGGCACCTGAGACCAGCTCGCCGTATCTGGAGTTTTCTCACGGCGGACCACCTCTTAACATGGCATTGTGAAAAGCTTTTGCCAAACAAAGAAATCTTTGTGACATTTAATTTTTGAGGCTGTGCTAATATTTAGTCATGTAGCTTTGAGTATGAACAGAGGGTAACATTTCGGCCTGGGAATAGATCGTAAAGTGAATATTAAAACATTTACCTTGGCAGTTTTTAAATGACTCACTGCTGTGGAAAAAGTGAACTCAAAGCTGTTGTAGGAATTCAAGCACCTGAGTTGGTAAAAGCAAAGCATTTGCACTGCTGAAGAGTCCTTGAGCAAAACACTAAATCCCTTCCAGCTGAAGGGTGCTGTTCTGTAACTGACACTGACCTCTGGAAGGGCTGAAACAGTTTCCTGACAGAGCAATAAATCACTATGATATATATTTTTTGTTAGCCTTCTCTTCTAAATCTGTTTAGCAAAGATAAAAAGATAAAAGGAGAAGCATTTTTGACTTTGACAGCCCTTTTTCTAATACCATCTAACGATCTCTTCTCATCTTTGAGAAGAGGAGATTGTTATGCAGGCCACTTGGCAAATAAATTCCACTTCACAAAAGTCAAATGATTCTGTTTAATTTCACTTTTTTTCCCCAACACAAATCAGAATTTAATGTTAATGTTGCTCATTAACCTGCATTCATACTTTTCTGTATTCCCAAGTTACGTTTTTGTACCTCTCTGCCCCATCACTCCATCCTAGTCCACCAGCTGGGTCCTGCTTTCTAATTGCGGTGGTGATGATGGTCACTATGGTGGACTGTCCTCACCTGCCTGGGGGCTGTCTGGCATGATGGCAACCCACCAGTGGGACTTACAACCTGGGCATTTGGCTCAGTGCCCTCCCATAACCTGGCATATTGCCCTTTCTCCTCAGAAATCTTATTTGCACATTTTCTTCTGTACTTTTGATCATCAAATCAAAACCTGCTCTGACTTTTTAACACTTTGTTTTTGCCTCATGCTTGCCCTTGATTTCAATCTCTTTCTCTCTTTCTCTCTCTCTCTGCCTGCTCCTGAAACGCTGGTTTGTTTTTCTCTCGATGAAACACCTCCCCTACACTTTTATGTCATGTCATTATTTTGTCTGGGAGAGAGCAATGGAGAGAAAGATATAGAAGGAAGGCGAGAGGTAATTTATTTCACTGTATGTGGAGCTAGAGGTTGATATGAATATCAAAAGAGTTTTATTCCCGCAAGCAGGTGATGCTGCCTGCAGCGCCCAACACACTGACAGGTGGTCTCTTCTGACTAGTGTGTTTGTGTGTGTATGTGAGAATAATTGCACGGGTGCACATATTACTTTGTGTGTTTGTACTGTTTCTGTATTAGTGCTTGTCTGTCTATAAGTCTCAACAGATTCCATACATCCAATTCAGTTTATTGGTCATGGGGAGCACGATTCAGCTACTGTATAAAGGCTTTTGTGAGCAGAGGGAGCTGTGCAAAATCAGGAAAACTCAGAGGATTGGCTTTGTTGTTGGTTTTTTTTTCTTTTTTTTAGTGCATTAGTTTTGTAGTTTTCAGCACTGACACAAAGTAACCGTTGTGATGTCATAAGGGTCAGTTCTCCTGACTCTGCACAGCGCCTCTAATGTTATACAGTTGTTTTCACATGCTGAATATTGCTCCCCGAGTCCTATAAACTGCATTTGGTGCGTAAAATCGGTGGAGCCCACCTTTAAATAGGCACATCAACAACACAATCATTGTGTGTATTTCACGGCTGGCCTGCTTCAGGAGAAAGCAGAGATGAAATATTGAAATATGACACCTAAGTTTTCCTCAGTAGATTTGTCTGAGTGTAGTTTTGTAAGGCCATGGAGCTGCTGTACTAAATTATTGAATAGAGGTGTAGGTAAGCAGTGGCTTTACTATGTTCATTATCTTCCCTCTGGCCTCCTTGTAAACTGTTTTAGTATGATCTGTTGTAAAAATCTCTTGTTAGTGACCATAAAAATAGAATATAATGGAACATGGCTTAGTGTAATATAATATAACATGGCCTCTGTATTGCAACAGTTCCAACTAAAGCTGAATTGTCCCAAGATTTGGATTCATACCAGAGTCTAATTAACAGATGACTGGACCCAAGGGCTGTAGGTCCACCAAATTTCTGCCAAAGCTCTTTTTAACTGTCACACAAACAACAAACACACAGGTAGACATGACCCGATTCCAGCATCAGTGATGGAGCTCCATCACACATCATAAAAATGACAATGCAGCAGAACAGATTAGACAACACAAAGTATCCAGATGCAACAATAAATTTCATTTTTATAAGTTCCTCAGTGTAATACCATAGATACCATAACATAAATGGACTTTGTGAGGCTCATAGCTGTGCTTATGTGCTTGTGTCATACATGGTACTGATTTCAGGGATTTCTTGATACTAAGCATCACTTGCTCACTCAGCTGTGCCAAGACGTGTCAGAGATGCCATTCATCACAAACACCTGCAAAGCCACATTATTCCATCAAATCTTCAGGGTGTCAGAGTGATCCACCTTTTAAAATGGGAGTTTGTGGTGCAGTGATGACTTATGGCTCCCCTTTGGTTTGCATTTTAGGGGACATGCAGCAGGGGGCAGTGTGGTGCCACTATTGAAGCATTCGTAGTCAGGCTAAAGAGCAGGTCAATTCCTCTCTAAGCAGGAATCCTGTATTCCATGTTGCCAAGCCATTAAGAAAATATAATGTAAAAAAAAAAAGTAATTTGACATTAAAAGAATCTCTGCAACAAGTTGTATCATTTTATCCGAGCACATTTATAGATGATATATGTAGCAGCTTTATATCAACATTTTAGCTATTTAGCTGATGCAGAGAGCAAAGTAGATGGTGTTCAGGGTTTTTGGCCAAGGACACTTAATGAATTGATGGTTGCAGGAAACCATGTCGTGTGCTTTTCCCATATCAAGAATATAACATTACCACAGCGTTAAAGCATTCCTTTGGTATTCACAGACATACTGAAGAAAGTGGGTATTCAACTGTCTTTGTTGTTAGAACTTAATGCTTCATAGATGTTCACAGATTCCTTTAGAAGCAGAGGACTTCTGATCTCAGCAGGAGAACCTCATAACTGCTGATCCATTCATCTTTCAGGCTGTCTTGTGCTTCACACAGACATGTATATGAGAAAATCATAATTCAGAGTTAAAGTCGTATGATTGTACAACTACAAAATGGAACAAGAAGGTACTGCGAGAGCGTATAACTCCGCCAAGGCCAACAAAGAAGACCCC
>VXCM01001182.1:341549-390749 GCA_014773175.1 Lucifuga dentata | reverse complement strand
CACCCCCCACCCGCCCTCTGTGAAAGCCTCAGCATTTATCACCCAAAAATTATCTGTATTTATGTCAAACAGTTCATTGTTTCAACATTTCAAGCCAGCAAATCAAACTTTCATCATCCAGATCTGTTTATGATGGTTTTTACATTGTTTTTCTTATGAAACGTTAATGTTTGACTAAATTATCTGCGTATTTTTCTGCATTGTAAATAATGTTATGTGTATCTGCAGTGCAGAAATGCACTGTAATAAACTTATTATGTTTATGAAAAAGTGAACCATCAAACTAAATTTCATTAAAATCGACCTGCTAGCGTTGATTTCAGAGACTAAGAAAAACTTCTTCTGATCCTGGGTCCAGAATATGATCGGGATCACCTCATCCAAATTCATCTAACTTTTCAAGATATCCTGCTAACAATTAGAAAAGCAGACAAACAAAAATCGGTGATTGGATAACCTCTGTGACATAGGCAACAACTGGTGTATGTGGAGCACAAAGCCATGAACTACATTGAGGGAATGCCTAGATGTGCCACTGTCACAAATAGCACGACAGGCACGAGGTATAAACCAACCTCTGCCCCCTCTCTGCTGTCATCACCTTGATGTGGGAAATAGTAGGAAGACTGTCTTTCTCAAGAGGCAGAGAGGGGAGTGTGTGCTATTTATTATCCACTGTCGTCCTTCTCCTCCTCCTCTTCCTCAGCAAGATGCCTTACACCAAGCATGAAATGGCTCCAAATGGATTCTTTTTGTCTCTGCTTTACATTAAGTCTCCATGGGTGCTTACAAGCTGTATATGACTCATTCTGGTGCTTTGTATCAGCCACTCTGTAAAGTATCAAACAGTATGGTGGACACATTGGTCAACTCCCCTCAGAGGGCTCTCATCTGTGCGTTCCCCCCCCCCCCNCCCCCCCCGCACCAAAAACTGACCATACTCTCACTTGTGGACATTCACACTATGTAGCTCATATTTTAAATTATCGTAATGATGATTTCATGTTGACTAGATTCACACTGGATCATTGATTACTTGCTGTTTCTTTGTTTTTGGATCTCTGTTTCTCCATTTGTGGCTCCTATTGTCCACCTGGTTGTTTGAAGAGGGGGGAATCTCGCTTTGAATATTCCCAAGGTTTCTCCCATTTTCCTTAAACAATAAGGTTTTTAGGGAGTTTTTCCTTTTCTTCTTAGAGAGTTTGGGCTGGGTTGGGAACCGCTAATGTGTGGGTCTGTAAACCCCTTTGAGACATTATATGTGATACTGGGCTACACAAATATACTTGACTTGACTTGACTCGTGTACTTGTGTGAGCATAAATGCTGAACACTTGGCCTGGACTTGTGTTTATAGATCTTTTGTGCAAAGATTCAGCAAATGCGCATATGTCATAAATTATAGCATGGAACCCCTCTGTTTTACTCACTTACTCCCTGATTGATCACAAGGGCCTCAGTGGACGAGTCTTCTTTTAGGAATGGATCCCATTCATAAAATTTCAGAAGACATTTATTGAAGCAGGAAGCACTTTTATCAGTCACACAGATGGTGTACACATTAGTCCTTCATCTCATCTCATGACAGCGTCTCTCCCTCCCTCAGTGAGGAAATCTTCACTCCGAGTACTTTATAAAATTTAAACTCTTCCACACAGCTACAGTACTTTAAAGCTGTAAGCCCACAGCCTCTCGACTCCCACCGTACACATCTTTGAAGTATTCCTTATTGGTGATACTACACAGCTCTGAGAGCTTACACATTGAAAGCCAAAAATGGGCAGTGGTGGTTAACTTTCAGGCTTAAACCCCTGTCAAATTCCTTACTCTCATATATCTCTACCGCCCACCACTTCCTCTCATCCCAGCTAAAACCTGCATTGTGCTGGCAGAGTTTAGAAATGAGTAGAGTGAGGATTGTCAATAGGTAGGAAGGAGAAAGGAGAAGGAAGAGGAAAGCTGGGTGGAGAAACCTTTTAATCGGCTTCTGCGCAAGAGCTCAAAAACTCTGGGACTGTGAACATCGAAGACGAGAGACACACTCTTGTATAAACTCTGTCAGGCAGAACTGAAGAATATTTAAAGGGGGATTCACCGTAAATACCATCTCCAAAGTATCAGTCAGGGTTATATACATTAACGTAACCCCAGCTTGACTCTGCCTGGCACTGTGTTGCACCGTTTCTTAGAACGAGTCAGACACTCATGACTTATTGAGTGGCGTTAAAATGTAGCACATTTTCCAGAACATCTCCTCCTTGACATGACAGTGATGGCTTTTTAAAGCTGCCCCAGATACATGCATAAATCCATCTCCCCCAGTAATCTCTGCTCTTACATTACCGAGGCTGTATTTGTTTTTGATGATATTGAGCGTGAAAGCCGTTTACCCATAAATTTTGACATTTTTAGCTGTATTGGTGATGGGGCCATGTTCTGTGACCTGCCCTGGACTGTTAAAGCCAATGAGGCTTGATATGGCGTTGGTGATAAAATGGCCCTAGTTAGCAATGAGTTAAACCTCTTGCCTTGATACAGTGACATACCTCAGTGCTTTGTGACTCTTGAAGTATTAAATGGCCTGTAGTCAGTGTTGCGTTGTATCTTTGGCCAAGAAGTTTATGAAATGCATGGATCACTGATATGTGATACCTGTACAGAAAAGACAACTTTAAAGAAGGATCTGTGAGTGTCTGCCTCCCTTTCTCTCACTTTTTCTCTCCCTCAAATATGAAATAAGGCAGTTGTACCAAGATTTCTCATCCCTACTACNCCCCATGTTTCATTAAATTTATTGTACCCTGTGCATTGGATGTTTCATTTTGTTGTTTTTCATTTTTATTAGACGTGGAAGCCAGTTTCTGCTTTGGCTCACTTTGTCTCCTATGTTTAGCCCCTAAAGTACTTCGTAAATTAAAAGAAATGCAGGGAAAGTTATCCGTATTCAGAGTTGTGATGCATGGGTGCCAGATTATTGAAATGAGATGCATCCAAGGTCATCTGGTTTGTCTTTTCTACATGTTGTCTATCTCTGTAAGTCAAGCAATAAAGAAAATGCATTCAAAATATATATTTATTTTCAAAGAAAGGCAAAAAATGGCTAGTTTCAAATGAATATAAAAAATATACATACATGAGAATATTGTGAAATGTATTTTTCTCCAGTTTGTTCCTTTTCTCCTTGCGACAGATGACAGCCCTCGAAGCTTTTCTTTCATCCTTGTCTTGTACCATTTTACTGCCATGCCTTTGTAAAAGCAGCTGAAAAGCAGGCCTATTTACCGATCAGCCTGCTATCATGCTTTATAGCTGTTGATTTCATTGCTTCGCATCCCCAATGGTCCTCAATTCTCCAGATTACCGCTTTGATTAAAAAAGCAACAGAAACGTCGCTGTTTTTTTCTCTTCACCCAACGAGAGTGGCCGGGAACCAAATTGACTTGAGGAGAAGCAGTTGTTTTCTGCCCTGGGTGGCTGCGTTTTATTGCCCTCCATAAGAGGAGCTTATGGGAGGGCTGTTTTGTGAGGGTGAATTTTACAGCTGATTGTGTGTATTGGAGTAGTTGTTAAGTGAGTAAAGGTGGCTTTGGTGGTGATGCTCAGCCGCTCAGGTCCCCGCTCAACTCCTTCTCTCTCTCTGTGTCTCTCTTTCTCTTCTTTTCTCCTGAAAGTGACCATCGTGCAACAGGCTTACAGGCTCACCATCTGCATCCTCTGTTTTGGCAAAGGAAGAGCATTTTTTTTTTTTTTTTTAANTTTTTTTTTTTTTTTTTTAAGATAAGCATAGGGCGATTAATTGATTAATTTTATGTTTTGGCATGATGTGTAAAATGGCTGAATCGCAAAATCAAGATTAAAAAAACCAAACAAATATCTAACTATTTTTAGCAGGGGAAATGTGGCAGCGGGTTGCTCTCCTTCAGACAATCCCGTTTTGTGTGTTAAACCTACCAATCAATCGTCCATCACGTTCTTTGATACCACGCCCACAAAGCTTTCAGCAGGTCAGACGTGCTGTCGGGATGCCAACAAATGCTTCCACTCATAAGTGAAAGATAAGCTCATTCCTAAAAAAGGTAATGTCACTTCAGTGATTTGGTTTTGCGTTCACGACGTCGAGCAAACCAACATGTAAAGGAGCTGCAGCTACTAAAAGTAGCAGCACTTCAAATGTATTTCAGGAGCTGCGACAAACACACAGCTGAGTGGCAGCAATGTGGCGCTGCAAGATGCAGATCTGCAGTTGCAAAGCACAGCGAAAAAGCAGATGACGTTAGCTGCATCATTTTCCAGTGTCATCACATATGATAAGAGGGTCTTCAGTACAGTGGGAATATTGTAACATGCCAGAGCCTCAAGCCAGAGGCAGCAGGCAGGTTTGTGTACCTGTAAATTGCTGTAAAAACCTTTTATTTTGCAAGTTTTTGTTTAGAAAGCCCTACAATTTTATTTAAAAGTCATTGTTTTTATTATTTTAATAAAGAAAATACTTATTTGAAATATGGCTTAATCATTTTTTTTAGTTAGTTTGGAGAAAAACAAGAAAAATGGAGATTAAAATCGTGAATTGTCCATAAGTGAAAAAAATTGAGATTTTATTTTTTAGGCCATATCGCCCAGCGCCTAGATAAGTGTATGTGATGGAGGTTTTGCTTCCTCTTACTGTTCAAGAGCAGTTTTGTACAATTTTGAAATGTCTGTCCACCTCAACCACAAATGTCAAAACTTCAGTCTCTCTCTTATGTCGCTAGTGGCTGATAGTTTGTATAGAACATGTCAGAATATGACACTTAGCAACGTGAAGTATGTTTGGACATATAGAAAGTACGTTTATGAATCTGTAAATGAATGACACATTGTCATATCACATTTTCTAACTCATACAGGCATCACGCTGAAATGGGATGACATGAAGTGGGGAGGTGTATGCAAGCTGAACATCAGACTGCAAGACAGCCTATTATTTGACCATATCGTCCATGTTGTTGTTTTTGTTTAATGGAAATCGCCTCTCCTTTAGTTCCAGTGATGTAAATTATGCAAGACAAGTAATAAAAAAAGGCCAGTGGGTCACGGCCCTGCCTTATTTATTCACTCACTCTTGTTTTCATCTACACCACCCACACTCAGTGCTTTAGCACAAAGTCTCTCTTTCATCCTGCCATAAAATCTGATCTTTGTCTCTCTTTCTGTCTCTTGGGTAGATTACTGCACATCGCTGTTTGGATGTTCCGAGGTTTTTGAAGAGGTTATGGTCGGAGTATTAGCGTGAAGCTGAGTGAGGGATACTCCACACCTCATATCTCTGCCGCTGATGATAGTGGAAGCTTATTATGCATCAAATGTCTGCAAATGGCCCTGAAATGGCTTGTCTTATCTGGATGAGCAATTCCCCTCGGGCCTTGTGTAATCTGAGTGTGTGTAAGTGTGTTTAGTACATGATTGTCTGCATGCGTTTAATGTACACCCCCTATAGTTTTCATACCTTGATTTTCTTTGTATGCATGAGTGCTCATTGTACCAGTACCTACGTACAGCATGTTTGTTGTCTGTCTGCATAATTCATTGCATTCATGTTCTACTCTTGCATGAACACACCAATGGCTGTTTACCAGGCAGCAGCAGCAGCATATGCTAACACTAGCCTGCATTTCTAACCTCTTCTCCCTACTTACCTACATTAGCTCATACCACTGATAGAGAGCCATGATAATGCTCACTATCACATCAAAACAGGCCATTGGGGGGGCTGGAGGAAGAACTTCATCCTTCCATTCTTCTCTTTCATCTCTCTTTCCATCCATCCCCACGTTAAACCAATTAACAGTAATTACTAGGCCACCCCAGACACAGCTTCTTTCTGCTGGCTCCGCTGTTTTGTCCTCATCACCACGCCGACACAAGGAGAGGCTCCGAGACGTGTCGGGAAGCAGGTCATTACTGTTTATTAGCTAAGGGAAGCTGATTTCCCCTGATAGGCCCTGTAGGAGCCCGGTAAAGGCTTTGCTGTTTGGTCATGAAGTTGACTTTACACGTCAGCTCAGTACCTGTATGAGCTTTAATAACTCATTTTTTTGCGGCATCGCTGTATCTGGAAGTACAAGGTGCAAGTGAGAAAGGGAATGATTTTTACAAACTGTGGGTGATGCCGCCATATTTATTGTAACATTTACAGGAAGACATAGCTGCTGACAGAAACTGCCTGAATGTTCCATGTTGAGGTGCCATTTCTGACCTCAGTTGTGATGTTGCTCACATATTTGTGTACTTTATACGCAAGTGGAGGATTGAGTACTACATGCACTGGGGGCAATGTGGGAGCTGAAATATTCCCTGGTCTGAATTGGAACAATGTAAACAAAGATGGTGAGAATTGATGAGGTTTGCATTTTACCAATATTACGAACAGAAGCCACCAGATAGATTTTGATTAGTTATGAATATATTTATATTATGCCCTGGCCCACAATAAAAGGCAAGACTTGTTAAAAGTTTTATCCCTATGTACCCCAGCAGTTTCACAATACAGTGGTAGGTGTGTGTGTGTGTGTGTGTGTGTGTGTGTGTGTGTTATACCTCTCAGATGATTCAATATGTTTTAGGTAAATGGCCTATAATCTGATACAACAACACAGGAACTTTTGCAGAAATTGATACAGCGTTTGATTCAGATCTGTGGTTTTTGTATTCATACAGGCTTATCTCTCATCCTGTAACGATTTTTGGAGAAATGCAAACTTCACACTACTACATGTTGTTGGAAATTTACTTCAACAAGTCATTTCTCCCTTTGGTGTTAAATGATTGACAGAGCAGAATTTAATGTAATGTGCGACATTGTAATATTAAACTCAGCATAACAGCAAAGCAGACTAAATGGCCTTTAACTTTAAACTCAACAAAATGAATGGCAATGGCTCCTCTGAAATGTAAAAAAACTGGCTCTCAAATGTCCAACAGTGCTGAAACTTTGCAGAAACTCTCATGTCTGTTTCTTTCTCTTGATCTGCCTTGTTCTTCTTGTTCTCATGTTCTCTTTCTGGCCAAACTTAGACAGTTATGCACCGTCTTGTGCACCGTCTCTCTTTTCCAATCCTGTACATATCAAATTTGTGAAAGCAAACTGATAGAGGCTCATCTGGCGTTTCCAGAGCAGATGTCTTTGGACCTGAGAAAAGAAGACTCGTGCTGCCTTCAAGTGCTCCTTCTAAGCTCGTACGAATGGATTTAGAACTTATAAACATGTCACTTGTTGCTGCATTTAAGTGCTTTTTTGAAAACATTTTACGGTTTTACATTTGCACAGATATGCGTGATATCTAAGCTACGCAGACAGAAAACATAGACATAATAAAAATGTCACATCGAATGCCAGAAATTATGTAATACTGAATGCCCTGAATGTGACTTTTTGTTGACTGTAGTATTGGTGCATGCATCAATACATAGAGTAGTTATGATATTTTCAGTTCTGTAATGGGAATTTGAAAAGGAGACTTTCTAGAATAGAGATTTATGAGTAAAAAAAATATTACTTAAGATGCATACATGCTGGCGTTATCAGATACGTCACATTAGCTGCATTATTGTGTAGTCCTGATAAAGTTCAAATGGCTTTTTTTTTGTTTGTCATTTAGAAAATTAGGAGCAATTTGATAACACTGCTGAAACACAAGTAGCAGCTTGTAAATATTCAAATGAGCCTTTCAGTGTGGCGAGACAGAATCAATCGCTCACAGATCGCACATAATTTGAACAATGAGACATGATCAATCATGCTTAGAGATTTGTCTACCCTGAAATCACAGTATATACTGATGCCTGAAGTTTACATGAATACAAATGAGCATCAGGCGCCCCGCCCCCCTTTAAAAAAAACAAAACAAAACAAAAAAAAAAAAACCCACCCCAAATGGACACATGCACACACACACACATCACATCACATATCTGCTTGATTAATGAAGGCGGTTTTAGATGGTGGTGGTGATGAAATTGAAGGTGAGGAGTCTGTGTGTGTGTTTGTGTGTGTATGTGAGAAGGGGGGTGATGTTGGAGAGGTCACACCCCTGTCAGCCTTGTTTCAACACATCCATTAATGAACTGGGTTGTCATGGAGCTTACTTTTTGTATTTTACCAACTATGGCACTTGACACACGATGATGAATACCACATACACACCCGCACAGACACAACCGCACCCGCACTCCTCTTTCCATCTTAGTGGCCATGATCTCATCATGTAACCCCCCCCCCTTCCTACTGTGGGGTGGGCATTACTTTGCTGAATAATTCAAGGGCCTTTTATATTGGGAATCTNCCCCCCCCCTTCTCTCCCTCCCCCACAATTATGTCAGCTTCAGTAATTGATGACTTGGGCAGTGGGAGGGAGGTGGGATGGTGTTGGTGCCCGTTTACCAGGTTGGTGAGATGGGATGGCATGGTAATCTGACCCAAGTTATGTTGTAAGGCACTTTTTTCTAAGGTTCCACAGAGAGACTGGGGATTTAGTGGTGTGTGTGTGTGTGTGTGTGTGTGTGTGTGTGTGTGTGTGCATGCATGCATGCATGGTGCGTGCGCGTTGAGAACCTTTGTTTTTGTGTGACTGAGATCTCGGTGATAATTGCAGCTCTCACCTGTTCATATGAAGAAGACAGACCCATGTGGCACCCAGTGATGCGCATGTGTGTGTACAAGGAGTGTGTGTAGATAAAGTGTCTTTTTTTTTTCCAAGGCAATCCATCTGTTGACTAGTTGGTCAAGGCTGTCTCTCTGTCTGTCTTTCTCTCTATCTCTCTTTGTAACACACACACACACACACACACACACACACACACACACACACACACACACACACACACACAGCATGCAGTCAGCTCTCAGGTTGATGTTCAGGCTGTGTCTCCCATTTGCAGGTGGCTGAAATGCCTGATGGCTGCAGGGCTGGAGGGAAGAGCGCTGACCTGCGAAACCCTCAGATTCCAGAATGCTCACTCTGGTCTCTCCTAATTTAATACAGGCCACTCAGATAGTCTAGCCAACATCTGTGGGCTCTCACACGCCACCGTGGCTCCACTCAGACCCACTGAAGCCGCCACTTCTTCTTGGTTACTGCTTGATTTAAGTTTTAGACTATTGCTGCACAGATTTCAGAGGTTAACTGTGTGCATGCATGTGGCAGCTTCCCACCTGTGTTTATTTAGAATGTTTCCTAATGATCTCCATACAAAATGAGCAATACAATACTATTTATATGGGAATGTTTAAAAAATATCCTTTATAGCCACTGTATACAACATGCGATCATCAGCATATATAGAGTTTCACAGGTGATGTGTGTCAGTTCAGAAGTGTGGTTTGCTCCTCCTCTTTTCTCCTTTCTGCTCTTCTGTTTTCCTCCTGCCATCCCTGTCTGACTGATAACAGATGGAATTGAGGGAAGAAAAAAATGGATGTCTGTCTGGGGAGGAGATGGAGGGCAGGGTAGAGAGGGGGAAGGATGAGATGGTGGGGTTCTGTGTGCGTGTGTGTGTGTGTGTGTGTGTGTGTGTGTGTATATAGGAGGTGAAAGGGGGCAGGAGGAGGTATCAAATGACTTCCCTCCCCCTCTGCCCCTTATGCTGTCTCCTGGTTTTATCAGTCCTCGGCACCTCCAAATAAATTTGTCCCGAGAAGGGGTGAGTAGGACTGGGGGTGCTGCGGGAGGGAAGCCAGGCTACTTTGTGAGATGTGGGGGCCCCCGAGGAGCTGAGCTGGCCACTGATGATGACAAGCCAGATGCAATCAAGGATAGGGCCCGTGTGTGTGTGTGTGTGTGTGTTAGGAGAAACCATAGAGATAAACATAGTGAACATCAGCGGGGCCCTCAGGCTAGATCAAGTACACGCTTCCTGTCTGTTATGTGTCCACTCACAGAGAATTGATTCATCTGCTCCCTGCAAGCTGATCTATCAATAGCAGCATCTCTGACTATGGTTTCCTGGTCCATCAGCAGTGTGTCTACTGCTGATGTGTGTGTATTGTGTGTATAGCGTTTATACTGCTGATGGACCCCACTCAGAAGGCCGGATGGACAGCAGATGAAAGCAAAAACATGTTCTGAGGAAACATTGAATAAATGCTCTCGTGACAGCTGATGAGCTCCTGGTGCCTGCAGACTGCAGGCACCAGGAGCTGTTGGATCTGTTGTGGAAGATCTTCCATGCATCTATCCTGCATTAATACAGCACCATAGACAGAGTAACTGTTTCGGAAGCCTACTTTAAAACTTCTGCCTGCATTATGTTTGGTTTCCTGTAGCAGATTGTATTACTGTTATTGCTTTCTTCTATGTTTTGCTGGTGATGCATTGGTGACCTGTCTTTGCGTATCTTTGGTTGTATTGTTTTAAGCTGGGTCCACACTGTGATTTTTTTTTTTTCTTTCAGTCGTGAACGATTACAAAAAGACTGGCAGTGCACGTTTAATGACTGAATCTTGGACGATGCAAAATGATTTTCAGTCTCCTGTGCCCGCACACATAACAACAGCAGTCTTTGATGAAAACAAATATACAGACTGAGAACAAATGGTCACAGGTTACAGTGCTAACTAACTAACATTTCCCATGATACCAGAACAAAGATGGATGCTGTACAGCTTGCAACTGTTGTCGTCTGTGTGGCGATTTCCTCAAAGAAAAAAAGTACAGAAATGTAGGAAGTGGTATAAGCTGTGGATGGAGAAGGGAGTTGGGCAGTATTGGGCTGTATTCCCAGCAGCGAACTGGAGGTGAATACGTTTAATATGCATGTCATGTCAAATTTAACTTCCTGTTTCTCTTTGTCTATTCCTCTGTTGTGTCACCAGCTGATGTTTTCATTGGCTGTTGAAAACTACTGTTGAGATTCGAGTCTTTCACCCGCATGTACTTGTCAACTGTCAAAAGATTTTACCCGATAAATTCAAACATGTTTGATTGAATCGTGACCTAGCCGACTTGATTTGGATCTGTCACTTGCACACACACACACACACACACACACACACACAACGANCGACTTGATTTGGATCTGTCACTTGCACACACACACACACACACACACACACACACAACGATGACAGATACAACTCGACAACGCGCTGCCTTCAACTGCCCCCGACCACCCTGGACTGGACCCCGATCTCTAAATCGTTACCATTCTGCCTCGAAAATCATGTGGTGTGGCCCCAGCTTTAGTTTTGGTTGTTTTCTGCTATACTAAGATGATGATGAGTATTATATATAGTTGTGTAGTTGTGTATAGTTCTTTGTATTAATGGATTTTATCAGATTTTAGTGTGCCTTTTTAAACATCTGGTCAGGGACTGCAGATGAAAATTAGCCTTTACTGTTGATCAATGAGCATTGTCCCTGACAAATAAATTAGCTCTGTTTATACTGGCAGCCGTAATGGAATCCCTCTCCATGCATTTATCTGCACTATTCCTGTCTCACACTAATCCTCACTTTTAAAGGTCCATATAAGACTTCAAAACTATTTACAAACATTACATCATTGGAAAACTTATGCTGCGTTGTCTTATCAGTTAACAATTTTGTAATGAAGAAGTTTGTAATTTTAGCAGAGAGACCCAATCATCAGTTTGTGAAAGATGAGCTGTCGGTACTGTATTTTGGTGAAGATCGTGTCTTTATCATGCTGAGAATAGACTTGTCAGGAAAATGATTGTTTTCAGCATAATGTCACTCAGAAGACAATTTGGTGATGTCATTGCTAAGCACGAGCTTGACTGACATCCACAGCAGTCTTGATTGCACATTGTATAACCAGTTGACACATTTAGATCAACATAAAAAACATACAAGTTTAATCTGATTATAATGAGGACATCAGTAAAACTCTTGACTGAGCTAAAAATAAATGGGAGATTCTTAGCAGTATCTGTCATCCATAACTGCTCCATTAGCCTGTATGAATCATCTTCAGCTGATTAAATTCTTACAGATATCTGGAGGCAGCAATGATGTGTGCACTCCATCTCCAGCTTCTTTTTGATCAGCGCCATGCCAAAGCTCTGTTCATTAAGCAAAATTCTCTGTTATTTACCTTAATTATATCAAACGCAACTGCAGTATAATACACAAAGATGGCTGCTGCATATCTGACTGATCAGCTATACAGTAACAATGTACACAGTGAAAAATATTAAAACAATATAAGTTCATTTTCTCCATCCACTCCCCCCTCTCTCTATCAACTAATAAGAGAAAAAAATATTATTGTGAACTATTGTTAGTTGATTCAACATATGTTAACTTACAGTTTTGGCAGCGTAATTGCATAAAAGTATAATATTTTTGTGTTTAATCATAACCAATTTCAATGAAATGTGATGTTATTATTCATTTATGTGGAACAAACTATCCAACATAATATAACACATTAAAAAAAAAGCCTACATCAGAGTCTGTTGCAGACGGTTACTATGCGGATCATTGTGCTGCAAAATAATGAATGGTAAACTTGACATTACCAGATGGATGTCCATATCTCCCCAAATAATATAAATATATAAATTCAACTCGAAAAGATGCATCATCTGCTTTTGGCTGTAGATTTGCGATGCCTGATATCTGTAGGTCCCAGACAACAATATGATTTTCCTGGAGACGCCGTCTGCACCGGCATTTATATCATTGTCTCAGCTGGTTAAAGGTTTTAAGATGAGTAATGTGACCGACAAGGTTGATAATGATGAATCACCACACATTTCAAATTCATATTCCAAGTCATCCAGCCCTTCTTTGCATAGTTAAATGAAAACACACCTCGGGTACATCTTTACACTCATATCATTGTTGTTGACTATTTAAAATACTGTCCATCATGCAAGCAGTAGCAGCTTTCAATTCAGCGTGTTTCTGTTTTTGGCAATGCTTTTCTTAATTGAATTACTGATTGCACCTTTTAACAAAGCAAAATGTTTAAAAATAAAGAACTGATTGAAGCCGATTTTCCTCAGCATATTGATTTCTGAGCTCATCTTATAACGCTACACCCATGCCACCTCTCAGGATGTGAACAAATGATTTTTAAAGTCATACCAACAAAAGAAATTTCTCCCAGAAAATAATACTCCCGGCACGCGTAGCCCAAATTCCCAAAGCACATTTAATTTTTAGCATCCCCTCGAGAAGAGAAGCGGCTCAGTCAGTCGGTCTATTATTTGCCGTCTTTTGGCACAGTCGCGTCAAGCAATCACTGTGTGCAAACTGTGAGTTCTGTTTGGCATTTTGTTTGTTTGGGTGTTTTTTTTTTCTTTCTGTTTACTCAGACGTCTCTGTAAAAAGGTTGTTTCGCCATTGGGTGCGCTGGGGATAAAAAAAAAAAAATTATTGTTTGAAGTGGCATCCGACAGCTTCAGCTATGGTGCCTCCAATTTATATTGGTGTACATAGTGTAAAAACAGACAAAGACACTTTTGTGTGGCATGAATCCTCAGCATAAAGGTTACTCTTAATTGCATGTATGAGGCTTTTGACAATTTCAAAGCATTCGCCGACATTTTGAGATAAGAGACGGTGTTGCCCGCTCTGAGACGTGCGGTGTGTTGATACAAAGGGTTATAATGACGTGTTGGTATGCAAACACACACACTCATACACAGCCTCATGCACACACACATTCACATGATCGGAAATACACACAGTAGCCACACAAGCACAGATGCTCACACAGCTGCACACGCACCACACGTATCAAAAAAAGGGAAGCACATATATGAGGATCTATGACATGATACGCACACATATACCCATCACATGCATGCACACACACACATGCATACAGTCCCTTGACAGCCGTCAGTTCTTAGTGATGAATGGTAAGAGAGGCCCAGAGAAAGAGGCCTGACCTGGCTGACTGATAGAGCCATTGATTCTGTCTCTCTCTCTCTCTCTCGCTCTCTCTCTCGCTCACACACACACACACACACACACACACTCTCCTATCTACTGTGTGACAATGCTTCTTTTCAGACCTCTTAATCGCCCCGACGTTGACTAATTGAATTCATTAACCGCACGGCCTCTGTTGGCTCATTGTGCTCCAGGTTATTTACAGGTCCATTTTGAATGCAACAATAGAGAGGAAATGTCACGTTATAGTCTGAATGACATTATATGAAAACACTGGTGTGTCCGTGTATGTGTGTGTTTGTGTGTGTGTGCCTGTGTGCGGTGCATGTGTGCCTTCACATCCGCTTGTCTTCATAGTACATATTAAATACATAGATGTACTAATTTAACAGCCAGGAATGATTAAGTGCACAGCTAAAAGGAGTGAAGGAAAGCCCCATTTGCTCCAATCAAGTTTATTTTATGGGCAGACGCTGACAAAGAAAATGAATCATAACCTACTTAACATTTCTGGTGTGTGTGTGTGTGTGTCTCAGGGAGGGTTAACCAGCCTATAGGAGGAGGAGCACCCTTGGGAGGACTTTCATTCCAAACCAAATATAATTCCACATCAAGCAGGGTTTGAAAAGCTATCCCCAAGGTCTACTTAAGAAAATATTACCGCCCCATATCCCAGATCCAGAGAGTTTTCAGTTCTGGGAACGGCTCTCCATCCCCGTTCTGTTATTCCACAGACTAAGAACTATTTGGACGTGTCATGAAATCTGCTTTTCTTGTGCTCTCATTAGTTTGGTATGATTTATTGAATTAATTTTAGGAGCGTAACATGTCTGTTCCACCTCAGGTATGGCTACATTTCAGTGGACTTTGAGCGTTTAGGCTTTTTGTGTAGATATTCATTGCAGTTTTCCTGCATCGTAATATGATTTTTATAATGGCCCTACTGTGGTTTCACGGTGATATTGACCAACATCTGTGCCTGCTGTAATGGCTGAAAGCAGTCTGGGTGCATTGTACTCAGTTAATGAGTTTTGGTGTTTTTATCCGCTCGACTTCTGCTTGAATTCAGATGAGGCGAGCGTGCACTTTGTCTGCGACCATCTTTCACTGTTTCACAACGCGTGACGATGCTGTGTCAAAGCCCTACGTTGAGTTTAGACTTCCCATGATGCCATTTTGTTTGGGGCGCATCGCAGGTGTTTGGCAGGGCAGCCCGGAAAAGAGGTCCAGGTGTGTGAATGAGCTGTAACCACACTCCAGTAATGGTTTTTACACTGCCAGACACACATGCACACACACTACTGTGGTATAGCCAAGCCCTAAGTAGACAAAACACACCTCCCAGTATTCCCTTACACATGTTTTAAACTAATTTTCTTGTAGTGGACCATAGGAAGTGATTTAGTGGGTCAAAAGACGGGGTCAAATGGCTAACATGCTGGATGGGTGGGGTCGGGGAGAGGGATTGTTTGAGAGGTCAAAAAAGCAGCTGGTGCAAGGGGAGGAAGGAAATGTAAGATTAACAGAGGACAAAGGATTCTAAAATGGATCACTGTAGATTTTACTAGCATATAAAAATATTGACTTCCCCACAATTACAAGCTCCCTTTACCATTCCACACTATAATATGGGTAATATAAGAAGTTATACAGCATAAATGGCTTAGAAGTTTTATAGATTTATAGAAAAAGTTATATCAATTTCTAAGCAAAAAACTGTCGTATAGGATGAAATAAATGAGAAAAGGGCACATGGACTATGATGGTGGGATAGTACCTGTCCAAGTAAAACAAAAGAAGGTTCTATGCCAACAAGTATAAGTACGTATAAAGACTTATCTGTAAAGTATACTTAGGCCACCTGTTGCCATGAACTGTGTGTATCCACTGCTCACAATTCCGTTCTGTCCTAAAGATGGGCTCCATGGGGAAAAGGAAGAGATGAAACATTAATAATCAAAGTAGCAGCGCATTTGAAGCGGAGACGGAGGAAGGAAAGTCAGATCTGGAGGCACGTATGTCTCGTCAGGCCCAATTTATCGCAGAAACACGAGCCATAGCTAGGAGCTTTGAAATCCACCTCTCAGAAAAGCCTCCTCAGAAAAGCCACGTGCGCAGCAAAATCATTACAGAGGTTAGGGGTCAATAACTGCCGATATGTAAGACATTTGCCTAAAGTGATAGAATTAGGCCACTCTTGATAGTTGTGGGCATCTGTTATTAGGATTACAGCATAGTGGACTTTCGAGTGGCAGGTAGGCATGACTGTGAAAATCATCATCACACTAAAGCACACAAAAGAGCCTTTTGTTGATGTCCAAAACTTAGAGACGGTCCAAAAAAATGCAGACATGGAAATGATTTTTGTAAAGCATAATTATATTATTTTACACAGGACAGATGAACAGAAAAAGAATGGATGGATTTGGAAAATGAAGCTGCTCAAATTTCCACAGTGGGTGCGCACTATATAATGCAGCAATTTCTATTCTGTGGAGGTTCCAACATTTTCTTTTCTTTCTGGTTCAGCATGAGACAGCAGCTTGTTAATAAGCTCCTTTACTGTGTTTTAATACAAATGCAACCACTGCAGAGGGACCCACTTCACAATGTAGTGCCCTTGCACCGCTGCTGCGCCTTCATGAAGGGTTGTTCAGGGAACGGTACTAGAGATAACACAGAACACATGTTGAAACACTACAGCACAGCTAGAAAATAACTTGCCAGTAAAAGGCTACGTTTACCTTACACTCTGAAGTGACCAGATCTGATTTTTTTTTTTTTTTTTTNTTTTTTTTTTTTTTTTTTTGCCTCCATATGATTCAGATCTGATTTTCTCACAGCAGTATGAACAAACCACATCTAATTTTTTCATATCAGATCTGGGCCACTTGCATACGTGGTCCTAGATCCAGTGCATTTTCATTTTCATATCACTTATTATTCATCAGGGACAATGCTCATTGATCAACAATAAAAGAATAAACTGTAAATGAGCCAGAGTTAGCCCAAGAGGCTAATTTTCATCTGCAGTCCCTGGCCAGATGTTAAAAAAGGCATCCTAAAATCTGATAAAACAACATTAGTACATAGCTATAAAACACCCATTTTCAAGCCAATACATATTCTTGATTCATATCTGATCTCTGGCTATGCGACCGCTGTCTGACCGGTCAGATCGGAATTCATGTGGTTTTTATAATGTCTCACTTGTCTGCGCATATCGCATGTTGTCCTCATTCAGTGTCAGTCCCTCATAGCAGCCAGGTAAAAATAAATATGGAGGAATGCAACAACAGTGACGAGAGTCAGTGGAGAGATGAAGTTTTAAATTTGTTAGATATATATGGAGAAACTTCTGTTCAAGCTAAACTTTGAAGGAACATGTCATAACCGAGCAGTTGTTGAGGAAATTGCGCATGCGTGGCAGTTTAGGACCTCAATGGTGTCCACACTGGTGTCAGATATGGGTTACTTACAAACATGAATGTGAACCATCAACACAAAAAGATCGGATCTGATTAAAAAGTTGGAATTGACCATTAAGGCCTGTAATGTGGGCATAGCCAAAAAATTGCCTCAAACACAACTTGTTTATGGGTAGTATTTATTATTCTCAAACATGCATGCACGGTCCTTTTAAAAATAGTGTCTTCGGTGTTCACCATTGATGAAATCAATTTAAAACCATTAGAACCCCATAAATTGCATTCAGTACTAACTTTGTATGGAAACTCTGATTTCTTATTTGCACATAAGACGAGATTTGCTGAATTGATGAAGTTGAAGACAGATGAGCAGCGGCTTAATCTAATTTGAACACACACACACATCACGATATGAGCTGCACTGCCAAAATGCCACAAGGTCCTCGTGTTGTGTTTATTCCAGACCTCCTGGTTTATCTCGTTACGGTAGAATCCGCAACAGTTGTGAGCTTGAACAGCATCAAAGTGAGGAGAGTTTAATAGTTGATCCATTTTTAAATTAGAATGAAATCATTCATATCAATTGGGGAAACTTGTGATTGACTTATTGATTTTTGCGGTATTGTAAAACGGTGTGGGGCTCTCGCCAACTAAAAAATTAAGTATGTAGAGCTATAATAAACATTTTTAAAAAAGAGTCGTTAAATTTTATACCCATGTTTAACAAGCAATTCCTTTCACTCCATTTCCAAAGAGTCCTGAAACTCAGTTTATTAACTAACCCCGCAACATCCCACACAGCCTTTAATTTATCAGGCCAAACCAAACTGTAATGCATCAAACGGAACAGCAAATAACCTGTTGGGCGAAATGCAATGCAAATTGGACCGCTTTCAGTTGCTAAATAAGATTATGGAATCATAATTTGTTGCAAAGCTTGGTAATTAACACCAAACAGAGGAAGACGTTTGTTACGTTCACAAAAATGGGCTACCCTGTTGATCAGGGAGAGACAAAGCAGTTACACTTTATTCTGAAATGTTTTAAACTCAGATCACGATCAAATAATTTAAACACAAATATTAAAATATCTGTACAATTTCAGATACCTACAAAGGGAAATAATAGGTGTAATAATTTTTTGATTGCTGTAATCAGCTATTGTTATGCTGCTCATTCCTCATATCATAAATTCTCACTAGGTCATAGGTTTTATTGTATTCTGTTCTTAAACCCAACAGAAGTGTTCAACCATCGTAGACTTGCAATTCTATTTATTCTACTTTTATATTACTGCTTTGGGGAAAAAAAGTAATAAGCTACAGGGACAGTAAATATAATAGAAAATTTATACTTACCAAGATCTCATCCTTCCTGTTCTAACTCAATTTAACTGTCTTGTTTCCTTTGTCTTTCTGTGCCCTTTTGTTTTATTCATTAACTGACACCAAGGACTCATGTTTAGAATCTCCCACCTCAATATGTTGCTTTGGACCTGCAGCTGAGTTCAACAAGCTCATCTCTCCCTCTCTGTTTCTCTCTGTTCCTGTTTTGTCTTTTCTCTCTTTCTATTTTTCCATCTTTCTTATCTTCTACAAAAGGCTGCAGTGTTTTTGTTTTTGTTACCATCTTGTTGGACAGTAGATCACATCTACAGGCCATTCTTTGATGTGTCAGGCCAAATATGATTTGGCTGTCCTAACTCCTGGATTGTGTTTAATTTAAAGGACAATACCAGTGACTTTTGCATGCTTGAGCCCAATAAATACTACCCGTGTACATGTTACTTACTGACAACCAGTTTCCAGAACTTACTTTTCCCTGTTATTTTTGCCAGATCCCCTAATCTTTCAAAATCAAATGTTGATGCATCCACCTCAAAATTCAATAATTCGCCCGCAAACACGTGTGTCTGAATGTAGACAGGACGATTGTTTTTAATTTCGCGGTAAAAGCCATCTTCTCCTGGGACGATATTCCCTTGCGGGTATTTTCTTTGTGCAGCTCCATGTTGGACCAGTTAAATGAAGTTACTTTGACAAAAAAATGTAATAGACGTCGTGTTTGCTGTGATGGATTACATATCTCAAGCAAGTTTCAAGTCTCTGCAAGTTGAATTTAACAGCGTACTGGAATGAACTGAAATCAAAGGCAGTCTGGAAGGTAGGAAAAAAATGAATTGTAAAATGTATCGATCTAGTATATTTCGGGAAGTGTATGAAGGTTGCATATATTGGGCTCAAACATGCAAAATCGCTAGAATTGTCCTTTAAATCAGGCAGAATAGTTGAGATTAGATCCATTAAGCACCTCTAATTAGTTTTTCTTCCTTTTGAAAGCTTACATTTACTATAATATCACTGTTTTAGCTGAGAAAGTTGGGGAGTTGAGCATGCATCACTGTGGCCTTGTTGTCCTTGTGCAAATGAACACGTCATGCAGGTAAACAGTCCCTTCTTCTAGTCAACTCTGCCTATAACAAATTGCTGGCTGCTGGAGGGGAGCTCATATAAATACCCATTAGACGCCCTGATTGTCTCTCTGCCAGCTTAGGAACAGTGCCCCGTCTGGCTAAATTGACTCCTGAGTGGCATTCATCAGCGTCCATTGTCATTTTTTCCCCCTCTGCGTCTCTCTCTGGAGGTAATTGACTGGAGAATAATGCCTGGCGACCAGTCCACCTATGGAGAGATGAGCCTCGGATTGATTAGGTCTGTGGGAGTGCAGTGAGCCACAGAGTGAGTGAGATATCGTTATTCTCTGATATGAAGCTGCTCTAATGGAGCTGGATGAGGACTGATGATCGGCGAGGATGGAACGGAATGAGAAATCTTACTACAGGGCGTTTATTCAAGAGACGCATTATGCGCAACGAAAAGGTTCGGCTTCTCGGCGTTGTTTGTCATATTTACAATAGGGAGCGGGGAGGCATTAGCTGGGGTTATGAGACCGACAGCCCTGCCTGGATGCCTTCTCATGACACCATAATGCTGTAAGCCAGACTTTAAAAGCCGCATAGACAATTTTGCGAAATCTGCAGCTCCTCATGGGAAACTTTACCACTCATATTTCCTGTAAAGTGATCTAAGTAGCCACACAGACCTGGTAGGATTTACTAAGTGATGCCAAAGAGACCGCGGAAGAAGTTTCAAACATTAATGTGTTAATATGTCAGTGATGTTTAGCACACAGCTTTGACTTTGTTTCAGTTTGATTTGTGACCCCAATAAAAATGATGTGTAGTCCTACAAAGAGGAATGGTGACTCAGACACACACATATACACACACCCCTACACCACTCTCAGCTATTAGTCTGGAGTCAGTCTGATTCACCAGCTCAGAGGAAGATGCAACACTTCATTCGCTGATTCAGACGAGAGCAAATGAACTCCAGGTTCGAAAACAATTAAAGTCAGGGCATTAGGACAGATTGTACTTGGACCGTTTTCATCATAGTTTCATTGANCATGATGCCCTCATTTTGATCTTTTAGATGAGCTGGTGCACCAACTCTTGTCTATAACCACTAAACATTGGGCTTTAGAACACTGAATGTACAACATTGAGCAATGCTCCAGCTGTCCTCTGCCACTGTGTCCATGTCACGAGTTTGCGCTGTACCAAGAGTTTGGTTTCAGAAGGACTGCATGGTCAGAGAGAGAGAGAGAGAGAGCTGATGAAAGCGACAGTGACACTCGGTTTATTGCCTATTCAAACACACCAAGCCGCCACACGCAGCCTGACCCAATGAAACCTCCTCATTTAGGAGTAGGGGAGACCTGGTCATCGCCGTGGTAACTGAGCTGAAACAGTCTCATTCTGCTGCTGTCATACACAGGAAAACGGGGTGACTTCACTCACCACTGTACGTGTTAGGCCATGCGAGGTTCCAGCCACCGCTCTGCTCCAGCCGCAGCGGCTTTGCCACTGTTGATGAGAATTTATGCTTTTTTTTTCTTTTTTTTTCTTTTTTTTACATTGTGAAACCCAAATGGATGTGACATGCAATTTCACCTGGAATGAACACAAAACACGTTTTCTTGTGGAGCTGTACTTTTCCCGGTTTACCCAGAGTCAAACTCGTGTTAAGCAGTCAAACGGGTGAGACAGAAAGTTGACAAACCTGTCCAAAAGCTGTAACAGACCTGCATCTGCCCCAATGATGTTGCATGGTATTTTTCAGCCTTTGTTTTCTATCCTGTAATCAGATTTTACTGTAATGAGACTGTAGTGGAAGATGAGGACAATTATGTGTTCAAAATGAGCTCAGCTCCTCTGCGGAAAGCTTTTTTTAAAACATAGCTGTGAGGGATGCTGCTTGGAAACGGCCCAGATTGCTCCCCACGGTGCTTTAACGCGACCTTGTACTGATTGCTCAGTGTGATTGCAAATTGAATCCGGACGCGCACATGATTTTGTGTCATTTTGTCAAACGGGGCTAAAAAACAAAAGCCTGGCAAACTGAAAGCACCTTTGTTTTGGAGAGGATTGTGATCACCAAACACCCCCGGTTTAGATCACATGGGCTGTCTCGCTCCATTTCTCTCTGTCTTTCGTTGTAAATGCATGTTACCCTGAAACGGTACAGCCTGTGACACTGTTTCTCTCATCCCATTTCACAGTGGATCATGTGTACATGTCATGTCATGTCAGTGTACATGTCATGGATTACCATGGCTTTGGAGATGAGCTACTATAACCCTATCAAATGTCATCATTCAGTAGGCGTGGGAGCCATATTCTGTGTGTGTGTGTGTGTGTGTTAATCCTGATGATCATGTAAAGTGCTGTAGCACTGAAAAAAAAAAAAAGATTTGCAGAGTTTCAGTTGCAAAACAAATCATCACAAATCAAATTTCAGGTGATTTCACTCCATGGTTTAATCCTTTTCAATGAGACTGAGGTTTGTTTGTTTTTTTTTTTTNGTTTTTTTTTTTTCTATTTGTATGTTTTTTTTTGCATGTCTGAGCACAGCAGCCGCATTTGTGTACAGACCAAAACAACCTCACAGAGACGGGTTTAAAGAAGTGATCTTGGTCGGGTCCTTAAACTGTGGAGCAGTTTGTTTATTGCGTAAACTTGATCCGAACGAGCAACAAAATTACAAGGCATTTATTCTGTTGATTTAGAACCTGAAATTGCTATGCACACATGGTTAAAAAAACATAACCAGCGATTGTGCACGTTTCAGCCCAGTATATACAATTCCTGTACAATCCACGTACATTACTGATAACCATTTTCCAAAATATAAATTTTAGATTTTTGTTTTCCCCTACTTTCCAAACAGCTATTGGCTCAGTTCATTCCAGTACGATATTAAAATCAACTTGTAGAGGTTTGAAACACGCTTGAGATATGTAATCCATCACAGCGAATATTAGCACTGTCATCTCACAGCAAGAGGGTCCCAGGTTTGAGTCTGACCAGGTCCTTTCTATGTGGAGTTTGCATGTTCTCCCTGTGTCTGCGTGGGTTCCCTCTTGGTGCTCCGGCTTCCTCCCACCTCCAAAGACATGCAGGTCAGGTGATTTGGAAACTCTAAATTGACTCAAGGTGTGAATGAGTTTGTCTGTCTCTATGTGACAGCCCTGTGATAGGCTGGTGACCTGTCCAGGGTCAACTCTGCCTCTCACCCACCCAATGACCACTGGGATAGGTTCCACCCTCCCCGTGACCCTTAACAGGACAAACGGGTATAGAAAATGAATGGATGGAGGGTTTTTTGTCGAAGCAAGTTTATTTAACCGGTCCAACACGGAGCTACTCAGAAGACAATGTACGTCTCCACCAGGAAATATAGTCCCAGGAGAAGACGGCTTTTAAACAGAAATTAAAACGACCGTGCCTTCAACAATCATGCATACATGTTAGAAGGTGAAACACTGAATTTTAAGGTGGTATATCACCTGCACCTTTGATTTTGAAAGATTAGCAGACTTGAAAAAATAGCATGAAAACTAAAATACGGTTTGATGTTTTGGAAATTGGTTGTTGGTAACGTAACATGTATATATTGGACTCAATTATGCACGATCGCCAGTACAGTCCTTCAATATTAAGTTAGCTGCGGTTTTGATGAGCTGTAGCAAATCAAACGGATGCTGTGAAAAGTTCAAAATATAACAAGCTTACCGAACACATCTTTGGACTAACATGTTGATGATTAGCATGTTGTATGTACTCAAAAATGCTGTATTCTACTGTTCAGCCAGTCTGAAGGCAGCACTCATCTCCAACTGAGGTGAAACTATAGGTTATGTGGTTTACCAGAACCGGCTGTACATCTCATCATACAACTTTTACCTGGCATGTTGAGATTCTCACTTTCTGCAGTGTTACTAAACAAGGAAAACACACATTGTTCTTAGCTGAATAAAGAAGACTAAAGAAAGTAAACAACAAGAAAAATGAAATGTTTCTATGCTTGCACTCTCTCTTTTCCCTCTCTGCAATCTCTCCGTGTGTCTTGAGGGGTTTGGAGGGCCGAGGAAAACCCTCTTTTCTGAAACCTTATCTATCATGCAGCTTGCCCCCATGAAAATGCCCCACAAATGCCTCCAGACACACTGAAATTAGCATAATTTCCAATTTGCATGTTTTTTAAGCTTTATTTAAACCATGTTTTGCCACAGATTCAACAGTATGTTAACGCTGAGGAAGAGGCTGTACAAGGACACAAAGATCATACAAAAAATACTCGTAAAAAAGGGCAGTATTTAGGAAAAGTACTTTCAGTGCTTTTCTTTCATGTCCGGGCTGTTTTGGCGTTGTTCTAAATCGTACTTGACCTGCTTTACTTCTCCCCTGCAGCAGATATGCATTTTGTTTCTGGAGTGATTGGTTTGATAATGATCTCTTTCTTTGGCTCTGCTGATCTCTTCACTGTACAGGACGTCTCATTTCCTACCTTCCTGTCTTCCTGTTCCACTCACTCAGCTCCACGTTTCCTGCATCTCATCTGTNTCATTTCCTACCTTCCTGTCTTCCTGTTCCACTCACTCAGCTCCACGTTTCCTGCATCTCATCTGTATTCTCACTTCCATCACAATGCGGATTTTGCTCCTCTCCTCTCGGAAAAGCAGGGGATGTAGGAAGAAGGGGATGGAGGAGGGGGAGGATGGACAGAGGGAGAAAAGAATCTAAAGAGGCCAACAACAGTGTCCACAGGGCTACAAACCCATCCAATGGAGGGGGGGAGAGAGAGAAAGGGGAAATAAAGGGGGTTGCAGGCTTGGAGCTTAGTTTGATCCCACTTTGTTTTTCCTTCTTCTCTTCATTTCTCATCTTCCTCATTGTGTTTATTTTCATTAGCATTCCAAATACAGTACACGCTATTAGAAATGAAATATATCCTCACCTGTAGGTTGATATGTTTGAATTAATTATTGATTAATTTGATTAATGTGAATTATTGATAGTAGAGGTAGTAAGAGAATGGACCTTTATCTACTGTGATGATCACCACACACATACACCTGTGCACCACACACACACACACACATACACAGCAGATCTTTGCATCTTGGCCCTCATTCACTCCCCCCACCCCACTGTTCATTTTCCCTTCATAAGAACCTGTGCCAGTCTGTTTCCAAGACAACCACTCCATCAGCCTCTCATGGCTTTGCTGCCAATAGTATTGTTGATGATCTGTGTGTGTGAGTGTGTGGTTTGGATTTATTTGTGTGTGTGTGTGGATGTGTGGTAAATACTAGTGTACATGTTAATTTAGCTCTAAGATATTGAAGATTGAGAATCAGTCAAAATTGAAAATTGATTTCTGATGCAAGTCCAGCCTTTGTCCATACACAGGTACATCCTGGGCTATATGAAAGGGGAAATCCACAAAAGCCTTAACACCACCACAGTCAAATCACCCTCATTTAAGCTGTATCAGAACTGGGTAAAAAAAAAAAAAAAAAANAAAAAAAAAAAAAAAAAAAGAAAAGAATTATTTTATGATGGTATGATTGAGTTTGCATTGTGTTTACATGACACACACTCGAACCTCACAGGGACTTTTTGTTGATATTAACCTCTGTCTTTTTCTCTCTCTCTCTCTTTGTTCTTTCTCTTTCTTTGTCCTTGTTCCCGGTGCCTTGCTGCTGCCTGCCATGCGTGTGTGTGTGTATATTTGTCTCTGATCCACCAGGTAAGTTATTTCATGCTCCTTAGTCTCAGAAGTCTCTTTCATCAGTGTGTTCAAACCAAGAGCCAGCCAGCCATGAACAGAGAGAGGGCAGAGCCCAGCATGGCCACGCATCACAGACAACACACAGCAGTCACACACACACACACACACACATACACATGTACACACACCACAGTCCACTCCTCTTGAACAAACGCTTCACCTTGTGTTTGACATCTTCTCCTTTCCTCCTCTCTGGCTCTGGTCATCGCGACGCTGTCCCAGTCCTATCTCTTGGTGGGTGTCTGGTTTTATTATTTTTGGGATGTTTGTTCGTCCCGATCCACAACGAAAAGAAGAGACCCAGCGTGCGTTTCTGTGCATCTGATGTGTGACAGAGGTGTTGATGAATTGGCTGTCAGTGCTCGATCCAGATGGAAGCAGGCCTTGTCTAATAGGATTCCATGAAGACAGCGATCCCCAGTAGGGTGAAGGGAAGCAAGGCGGACAAGGGGGGGGGNAGGGGGGGGGAGGGGGGAGGCTGAAAGTAGAAGAGAGGCAGGAGTCTTTGATTGTTTGAAACACATTTTTGATACACACTCACGCATGCCTACAATCGTGTGCATCATGTGTGACGATACAGTTTGCATTTATGCATATGCATTATCCTTATAGGTATGAACACATTCAAACAGGCCTCCACTGTATTGAAGGTTCAGATGGTAAATGAATGTTTAGTTTGTGTCATCTGCACTTTTTTAAACATTGTAGCGGATGGTCAAAGTGAGTGATAATATATATTTAATACAAATATAACAAATATGTTTTACAGGAGAGATGACAAATAGCATTACAAGTGGGTTACAACATTATAGTACTTGAAATAATAATGAACAAAACATGAATTAAAATCAAATATGTATTGAATATTGACAGATGACTGACAGTCAAGACATCTGTTTTTGAATTAAAGATTCATTGAAAATATGTCAAAAGGACACTACAGGCAGTTCCCAGGTTACGAATGAGTTCCGCGTCCACGGCTGTTAGTATGTCGGATTTGTTCATAAGTCGGAACAGTTACGTAAGGTGCATATCTAGCATATATATTTTACTTAGGTGCGTATCTAGTGTATATATTTTACCTTTCTATGCATAAGAAACATTAAAGAAACACTTCCAGATATCCTAAAACATCGTAAAGAGAGAGAGAGAGAGAGAGAGAGAGAGAGAGAGAGAGAATGTGTGTGTGGAGGGGGTATAAAAAACATGTAGGTTAACACTCTCGCTCCTTGATGTCTTGCATGTCGGAAGAGGCGTTCTTTTGTTTTGACGTGCATCGTAAAGTAGTGCGCTGTTCATTATTACAAATCATATATGTAACTCGAAGTTTTAATTTAATAGGCTTTATGGCGGTTGGTTCGTAAGTATGGGTTGTTTGTAAGTCGGACGTTTGTAAGCCGGGGACTGCCTGTATTAGAAATGAAAGGTTTTGGCATGTCAGAGGACCATACCACCCATTTTGCACGTTTGAGCCTAATGTATTCAATTTTCATACACTTAAAGTTACTGACAATCCCTTCCCAAAGGGTAAAACCGTATTTCAGCTTTCCTGATATTTTGCTTGGCATGATTGAGCTTGGTATGATCCCACTTTGCTATTCCATCTTCTCCTCTTTTCTCATCTTTCTCATTCTGTTTATTCCATTTGCAATCCAAAAACAATACATTCTATTAAAACTATAATACAACCTCACCTTTGTTTGTTTGAATGAATTATTGATTAATTGTAAGAAATGAAGTTTCCATCCATTGGCGTTCCAGTCCGTGTATTATCTGCCAGTTCCATGTGTTTCTTCACTAGGAGAATAATGCCCACTTTATAATTTTGCCATAAATCAGTCTAGCCCAACCTGTCGGCTCACAGTCTTAAATGCAGTCTTGTGGCTGGTGAAAGCTATTAGTCACCTAGTCTCATTTATTCACCGTAATCACACTGATAACTCAGAATTAAAATAATAACGTGTTATTGATGTCAAACATCGATATTTAATACATTTAATTCAAACATCTGAGCAACTAACAAGCCCAAACATGCGGCCGGCATAATGTTTGAATCATTTGCTAGGTGAAGCGTTCACAGCGAATTCTGGATGTTGTATCTATTTAGCATAACAGGCTGTTTTCCAATATCAGTTTGTATGCTGCTAAGTGGACCTCACACAAGCTGTTGGAGTTTTGTGTGGTTGGCCAGCAGTCAACGGCCACATTAGCAGCCTAACGGCGCTTTGTCACAGCTCGAGTGGCTCGGTGAGTGAACATCACATCAAGTGTCACCGACACCATTGCCCCTTCCACACAAAACACAAGTCTGATGAAGCGTCCGTTACGTAATCAAGTGCTGTAACTCCCGAGCTATGAGCATACATGCAGAAAGGGAAGCAAGTAATTAAAACTGTAGGATAGAGGAAAACAATTAAGATACAAAAACAAGCTTCTCTTGTATATTCCTGCTTTTATAAAAGTGCTAATTACCAAAGATTGTTATGACTTAAGAGTTTGTCCAATTGTTCTCTATATTTCCAGCCAAGCAAATCTGATTGGTTAAAAGCATGTTTGAACTGATTCCATCAGTGCTTAAAGCCTTGAAATCACAGTGAAATGCTCATTGCAAACATTATTTTTTTTTTTTAGTGAACGCTGACTATGAAAAATGGAATTATGTACTTAAACAGTGTTATAAATAATCCCATTATTTTATTGAATTACCTCAATAACAATGCTATAAAACAAATAGAGAGCAGTGCAGGAGGAAACTATTATGTATGTCCTTGAGAGAAAAGCCATTGAGTTCACACACATGCATTTACTCTTGCAGCTTCACAAACAAGAATACCTGCTAATCATTTGTGCCATAGTTTAAAATCCCACATAAAATCCCAAATAGAACAGTGTTTATTTACATACTGGTTTATTTTCATAGCACATTTGTACATATTCCAATGAAAGCCACTGCACACATACAGTATATGATATTTTTAACAAATATTCATCCATTAATCTCAAAAATGTCCGACCCCTGCTGTATCTAAATGCACCTTGGTAATCTGACTTAAAAAAACAAAACTTAAATTCCTAAATACTGCTAATATATGCTAATTATGTTTCACATTTATTTTTTTGGTTGATGTCATATGCTTTGTTTGTGATGTACAATGTAGAATCAGGTGGAATGTGGCTAAATAACATGACAAACTGCTGTTTCTGACTGCTTTTGTCCTTGTTGGACAGCCAGAAAATGTAGAGACAGAGAGAGAAACAAAGTGCCCCTGGCAGGATTTAAATGGGGCATGTCATTGTTATACATCCAGACTGCTTAGTCAGCAGATACGATTTCAGCAATTCTCAGATTTTAAATAATTTAGGGTTGTACTCAGTATTTGATTTTACAATTTCAAATTTTATTGAACTAGTGCGGTGCCCATTCAAAACATGCCTGTTCAGACCGGGCCGGACTTTATGGTGTGCGCCGCAGCCTTTTATAATTTATTTCTGCAAGTCCTCGTGAGCTAGCTTTGTTTGCTGTATGGGGTCAGGTTGAGACCATGGCACTGGAAAAGAGCGTATCCTGCCACGTGGACTACTTTTTACTGGCACATTATTTGTGATTAATTTGATGAATTAATTACAGATCATGTAATTAATTTGATGAAAATTTTTACGATTGACACGCAAAGTTTTTTTTTTTTAGAACAAAAATATAGCACATAAAAATGTAGTTACATACAATAACTATAAGAAAACCTAACTATATACATTATCTCCTGGTAGCATTGTTGGCTATTGTTAGCTCCAGTACAACATGAATTTGATCTTCCAATATAGTGAAACATAACTACTTTTTACCTGCACGTGCCCTCAAAACAACTTAATCTTCCCAAACAACTTCTGCACGTCCTCGTGAGCTCCTCGTGAGCTAGCTTTGTTTGCTGTATGGGGTCGGGTTGAAACCGTGCCACTGGACCGGAGCATATGCTTCCATGCCTGGAGCACATCCTGCCACATGGACTACTTTTTATCGGACAACTCAATTTGAGAACCACTCATCCTAACCACTTCACACACGATACTGCACGTCCTTGGGTCCTGAGCAATAAACCTGCCAAATATCAACTTCATACAGTCTCAGGTTCCAGAGATATTGGTGCCACAGACAGACAGAGAATCTGTCTTTAGTAATACTTTCTGGCCTTAATCAACCTTAGTCCAGACCGCTTCTTCTGGTTTCCTTGAAGGGGAAGTATTAGACAGTTTTTTGTCTTCTTATTTTCACTTAGGCATATGTTTTGAAACCATTAAAATGTTTTAATGTTCAAGAAATGTGTTGCTATTAACAGAAGGGAAGGACTAATCAAGAATGAAGCATTTAGGTCAGTTCAGGGCTGATGGGTTTGTTTTCCTGCATGCATTTCTTTTGCCATGAACCTCAACTATTTTAGATTTCACAATATTCAACACGTATTCCCTGCTACATTACACAGTATGAGACTAAACAACTTTACAGATTGCTATACTGCTGTCTGCTGCTGTAGATTAATAAAAAAAAAAAAAAAAATNAAAAAAAAAAAAAAAAAATCAGGTCTTGTGATGATGAACAAACTTCACAGTGTTTCCTAAATCAGGATCCTGTTGTAAGTCAGCGAGATAACAAAGCTGAAGTGAAGAGTGAAAGATATGACAACGTAGTGGAAAGATTTTTGAAAACTCTCGCCATAATGCATTCAAAGTATTGCAGTGTCGGTGACACCTCTGATTACCTGCCAGCAGGGTGAAATATCTGGCACCTTGATTGAAGTCAGAATTAGAACAACACCTTTGAGAGTCGAACAAAGAAAATCTTAGACGCCTTTGTTCAGTTTAAGGCAACTTTATAAAAATTAACACAGCTTACTGATTCTGTCTGAATTCTATACTGCACGACAGCAGACTCTGCTCTTTTTTTTTGTTTTGGTTTCTTCCTTCTGTTATATTCTCTGTCATATTTGGTGTTCCTGCCTCTGTCAGATTCTTTCTCACTGGTGTTTCTGTTCACATATTCTTAACTGGTTTTGGTTAGAAATATTTAACATAAAAAACTCAGTGTGAACTCGGTGCATAAAATCATATTCCTGAAACTTCCAAACCACACGGGAACCAAACAGCCTTTAGGAAAAAAAGTTTTTCCTCTCTCATGTTAACTCCAACACCTAATTGGGATATTTGGTTTTACAGTTGTTTGCTACATCTTCTGCCTGACAAGTGTCCCTGTAACCTTCAGCCACATACGCCGAATTGTGTTGATGCTTGTGGCTAAAAAACATAATTGAACACCCCTCACCAACCCCCACCCCACCCCCACATGCCCAGTGTAACCGTTCTGCACCATTTCAGCACCACAGGNCACCAACCCCCACCCCACCCCCACATGCCCAGTGTAACCGTTCTGCACCATTTCAGCACCACAGGTAATAAACAACCAAGAAACAGCACAGTCCATAAATGTCTAATGATTGCATTAACATAAATAATTATATCACATTTGGCTTCGCACAATCTGATGCAAAGGTGTCACACAATGCTAAAACTCATATGCCAAAAAGAAAACATAGTTAACCAATGACATTAAAGCCTGAGCTTCCCCATCAGTGGTTGGTCTTCCCTGTGGGTGCTCAACCATCTCTGTGGATGCTTGGGTGCCCGTGGGATCAGTGCTTATACTTTCAGTAATCCCTTCAACGGAAAATTTGAGTTTTTCTCAGACCGTCAGATCTGCACAGACAATATCTAATCTTACTAATCTGCATTCATTCCCTCTATTTGTGTAGAAGCACCTAGATTGGAGTCACACTGCTTGGTTCACTTTTGCTACTGCACTCACACACACACATACTCAACACACACTCTCTTCTCTCTTTGTGCTCCATCTTCCACCATTTTCCTCTAATTGCTGGATTCTGTCTCTCGACCCTCATCCAGCCTTTCTGGCAGCTTTTAAGATGCTTTTAATGGGAGCTCAGAGGACGACCAGCGCCATCTCTCTTTCCCTCCTCTCCTCCTTCCGACTATCACCCTTCAATGAGTCTCTTGAAGGCCATTGTGTGTGCCTGTGTGTTTGAGAAGGGAGGGAGTAGTGGGAGAGGGAGAGGGGACCAGCTGTGAATTGCGCTAATAGGCTAGCCCACCCCGACGGTGGNTGGGAGAGGGAGAGGGGACCAGCTGTGAATTGCGCTAATAGGCTAGCCCACCCCGACGGTGGGCTAGCTTATGTCGACGTCTCGCACAGTCGCCGCTTCCATCTCCGCCCCACCGCCCTCAGGTCCGATGGGAACTCGAGCAGCCTCCTCAAAGAGAAGAAAAACACCCTGACATTGTTAGATAAAGAAGGGGAGGGACAGCAAAGGAAAGAGAGTGAGACAGGTATTTGTATCACTCAATTTTGATAAGGTTACTCTTTAAGCTTACTGCTTCCTTTTTTGTTTGAAGACACGTCCTTGTTGGATCACCACATTTATTTCCCTTTGTGTGGTTGCTGAATGTGATTCACGTGATTGTATTTTCTTGAAGTATTTTTGCCTTTTGATCACCTAAATTGCTAGAAAGAAAGAGGATCAAAATACAAAGGGACAGAAATGGAGGCGATGGAACTAGATAAAACCCTGTTTTGTGAAACTCTCTGCACTTTTTATCTGTCACCACTTAAGTGTGCCAAGTGTGGAATGCTTTGAGAACCCGCAACCCTTTACTCAGCTGATCAAAACAGGCAGAAACAACAGAGACAAAGTGCGGTAGGTGAGAAGCAAAGAGGAAGACTCATCAAACACGCCGTCTCTCTGTGTCGCTCACTTTCAGGGTCCTTCACACACACACACACACAAACACCCATGCTACTTTTTAGGTGCATGATCAGCGGTAGATTTACACTCTCTTCTATGGATTGAGCAGTGTCTCTCAACACTGCAGTGGCCTTGAGCGACAGGCTTCATTTTTTTATTAAAAATTCCATTTAATTTAGGTTTTGTGAATCAGTTGTCACAGGGCTGACAGAAGCATAATGCTGTGGAGTTACCATGATTTTTTTTAAATCAATTCCCCCCCTACAAACATAACAGTCTTATTTGATTTGAAAACTGGTACCACACAATCTCACGCTTTCACCGTCCTCACTCTGTCTTCATCACTCTCTCTCTCTCTCTCTCTCTCTCTCTCTCTCTCTCTCCAAGCTGTCTTCATCTCCTCTCTCATGGCCCTCCCTCACACCCCCCTTCCCACAACCACCACTCCACCACTCAATATTACAGCACTAATACTGCCACTTCATGTGCAAATATTTGAGTCTGCTGTCAAATCCCTAATCACACCGATCAATCTCCCAGATATTACCGTTCAACTGAAGGCTTTTGGACAAGCCCATTGATTTTGACATTTTTCTAGACATATCCATTCCCTGGGGTTATATCACATGAAAGCTTTTTTAATATTAGTTAAATATTCCCTTCATCCACTCCCTGGGTGACAAAGAAAGCTTGTCTCATAAAGCTGTTAAAATTAAATGACTATTGCGAGCAATACCTGGCAAGGAGTTCCTCACCTTGCATGGATTCTTAACTGAAATTAGTCCTTAAATTAATTTTTTTCACAGAGAAATGTAGGTGAAATACAACGCGTTTCAGATCACCTCCTTATTGTGCTGAAAAGTGCACCAAAAAAAGCCCGAAAAACAAGAAATGAAATGTCTGCATATCATCAGGCTAATTAGGTAGAGCCCCACATTCTGAATGCATAGCTAATGAGCACCTTCTCCATCTCTGCCGGGATCACCCGGCACGTCTAATGGTCACATAAATTCTCATTTATAGGTCATAATCTGTCATTTATGTACAAGGGCTCCCCCAATTAGAGGCTGGAGCCCTTCAGACTGATGCCTCTCTGGGGGATTCACAGCTCTGGTACCCTGGCACTCACAGAGCCCCATTAGTGACAGACCCTGACCCGGCGTCCCTGTTGACCCTGGAGTACTGTGGATAACCTGGCTCATAAATGACATTAATACTGAGGAATGGTTCCAGGTGCTTGTTGTGTCCTTTGTGTCTGTTTTTAGGTCTGTCAGTTGAAATGTAAAGGGGCTGGCAGGAAACCAGCATGGAAGCTGGGAAGACAAATAGCCTGGGCTAGGCTGGGCTTTAGGAGTGGCTACGGTTCTTGTGCTGTCATTTGCCATTCTTTTGTTGCCAGGACAATTACTGTTCTGTTATCAATGGCCAAATATTTATGTGGAGCACGTGGACAAAATTTGAATTGTAAATGTATCACAAAACTTGACCACATTTTGCCCCACTTTAATTAGAATAATGAATGCGAATTGTCAACAAACAGGGACATTTAACTCAGTCCCAGTGGAATCACCTAAAGGCCAAGCAGCACATTCCCATGACCCCAAAAGTGTGTTCCAGCAGTGCAGGAGATCCAGGCATCCAGCTGTTTCAGGGAAATGGTCAATCCCAGAACGCTCGGGGGCAAGAAATGAAGTTTTAAGTAACTACTCAAAAGTAATGTCCTCTTCAAAAATAAGCCCCATGATTTTTTTTTAATTATTCCTGCACAGTAGACAAACATCCTCTCATATTTGCAAGGCCAGGTTATATAGTTAATGTCTGGAGAGATATGTGTGTTTCTCTGTCTGTGTATGCATTAGAATTAATGTAGCTGTAGAAGGTGAGAACAGTGAGTCAATCATTGCTCAGAGATGGAGTGCCACATCAGATTTATTTTTAGGAACGTTCCTGGAGCCAAATTTTGAACTTGGCCGTGTTGATTAGTGACTATACATGCATTTACATGATAATCTGGTGGATATATGACATAAATATAACTGCTTTGATGTCATCAAAGTACTGCTGATATGTAAATGGAAAGTGGGGGAGAAATTTGATGATAATTTGCTCCCTCTTTGAAATTTTTTTTTTTTTAATTCTTTTTTTTTCATTCACCCCCCCCCAATTTTTCACCAAGGAACCAGGGTCATAAGAACAAATTTTTAACTCCTACAGCAGTGTAGGTGCCTCAGATGGTTCAGGAACTGCTGGGGGGAGCCTGCAAGAGTCAACATTGATGATACAAGCTTCCTCAGCATAAACTGGCAGAGAACATTTCTAAATACTTATGTTCAGTTTGCTTTTTTACTCAATGACAGTGTGGTTTCTGAAGAACATGGAAAACTGCACGAAACTGTAGACAAATTAGGAGGTGCAAGTTCCCCATTTATTGGACCTCAGAAATATCCATAATGTGAAACAGTGGCAAGAAAAATAAAAGTTGCAAAATAAAATAAGGCTATAAAAAAATAATACCACAATAATTGATAGACTGCAATATCATTTTGGTCTTCACAGTACCCTGAAGCACAGCAAGACAAACAGATTCATATTGGTGTAGTAGTCTTGCATTGGAGTAAAAAAGAGCCAGCCCGAAGACGCGGCATCAGAAGTAGCTAAAATCAAGTTAGTCTAATAGAAAGAAAAAAGAAATGAGAAGACATGAAAGTTGAACAATGTGCATTGTAATTACCATAAGACGACCCTTGCTAGTTGTTCCCCGTTGACTCATTTCGCAGGCAACACCAATGCTGTTGCTTTCCCACCAAGTCGATCTGGATGCTTTTAGCTTCAGGTCAGGTCACTCAGGAGACCCCTCCATTCTCCACAGTGTCATCATAGTCACATTTTCTCTTTCTCTAGCTTTCCTTCCAGTCTCCTGCTCTTTCTCTCTTCATCCTGTCTTTCTCCTGTTTATTAGAAAAAAAAAGATTCTCAGAGAGACCTCAAAGTGCCCTTTTATTAAAGGATAAGTCAGGGGGCATCCCACTCCTGTCATCTCTGTCAAATGGTCTTTGCACTTGGTTTTCTGTAGAACAGAATTTCTAATAGCCCCACAGAAAATAGAAAAGAAAATAGTAGGAAAAATAAGCCAGGCAAATGGTTCATAATCCTAACTTTTCCTTCAGTTATGCTGTGCACTGTGCATTTCAGTATCATCACAGAATTACGGTGAAAGAGAAATCTCTTTACCACAGTGTTTTGTTTCTTACAGTATCATGAAAGATGCTAAGTGAGCACAATATCAGTCCAAATTCTACTTGCAGGCCAGCCAGCTGTGTTGCAACCCAAGCCCCTTGCATAGGAGCCAGTGTGGGTCAGAGTCAGTGTGTGGGCGTTTAGTAATTTACTTTGCATAAAGCACTCTCTAGAGGCGTTTGTCTAGGGTTCTGTTACCAGACGAGAAGAGGAGAAGACATTTGTGTTGTGGTTCACTTCTAAATCTGTGGGAATAACTCATAGTGGACATAGTATTGGATGCCTGTCTATGATACAAGCCAAACACAGTCTCTCTTAAGAGGCAAAGTTCTGAAGGTGATGGGTGTATGTGGTTGGATCTGACATTTTGTATTTATTTTTTATGTTTTGAAGGACTAGACAGGTCAGGGATGGAATAATGGGTGAAACAACATGTAAATAGAAGTGGCATACAGGAAATATGAGAAGCTACATTCAAGATTATAGCACGAAAATAGGCCAAGAGCAGGTTGGATAAATACCAGAATTTATTGCCCCCGTGTCATTAACTGACGAATCAAATCTGGCAACCAATATAAAACCTTTACCACTCCACCACAGTGTGTTTATACACTGTACAGAAGAGTTATTAAGGCCTTCATGCAGCTCTGACTCTGGCTATTATGTTTTTATTGACATTTATTGTTGGGATGATGCTGCAGTCTCCACTGCTTAGTAGTTAGCTCTGAATAATGCATATTAAGTAATGAGCTGCCCAAATGGATCTGTGGCAGTCAGTTAGGCCATGCATAAAGCAATCAATTATTTGATCAATAACCCTCATTAGGCCATCATATAGTTAAGCTCTGTGTATGGGCCTCTGGTTGAAATGAATAATTTAGCAGCCACAGGAGAAAATGGGAAGGCTGACCCAGTTCACCATTTGCAAGTATTGAGGATCCAGTTATATACTTGAGACAGTGAAATCTTACATCTGACACAATTATGTACATTATTTTTGTGATCATGCTGTGATAAAAAATACTTGTAAAACCTGTCTAGCACCTGAATAAAATCATTATATGACAATCTAGCAATATAGTTCAAGATAATTCATATTGAAAATGTTTTGCCACTCATCTGCGGGAAGATCTTTTCTCTAAGAAGAACTGAACAAGCTACTTTTTCGGCTAATCAATCCAGTTACCTTGAACTATTATTGCTAGATGTCCAATAGCCTTGATGACTAAGAACCTCCATAGATGCATCCTTATGATTTTCTATCTATAGCAATATACAATAAATGAGCTGGGAAGAGCTCAGTGCACAAGGACACTTCCACTATACGTATTGCTGTGATTCGGATCAAATTTGTGGGGTGGCATGCCAGATAATATAACCACTGGATGGTGTTATATGATTGCTGTGACCCAGTTTATGTATAGGAAAACTGCTCCAATAAAAAAAAGTTAAAAACACTATAGAATGTGTTTGAGGTTAAAAAAAAAACAAAAAACTTTGCCGCACACATTTCAAAGACCTCCATGAAAAATGTCTTGCTGCGCATTTGAATGTTTCCAGGACACATTTTTTTTTAGATCTCGGTTGGTAACCGTGATTCAGAGCAGCGGCGTTTTGTCTTTATTTAGGCATTAATGAGAGCGGTGGCATGCGCCTAACGCAACCTCGCCGAAGGGGGCAACGCTGGGAACCAGAACTAAGCCGAAACCCGTTGGCGCCAGTCCTACATAGCAAGAATCTGGATGGGGCCGGGTCTGGAGATCAGAGCGCTGCGCCACCTTCACCGCTTTTTTCCTCGCCTTTTTCCCCAAGGGTCCCTTAAAACATTTAAAAAAAAAAAAAAAAAAGTTCATCACTGTACTACAGATACACAACATATTACAATCTTGTTTGTTGTTTAAAGACACTTTCCAGTTGTACGTACAAGTCTAAGATATTTTGTTGAATTTAAGTCGAGAAAGAGTTTCTTGTTTTGTCTCACTTTTCACTCCCAGATATTGAACCACTGTCTACATCCCAATTATTAGGCGAGCCAACAGTAGTCTTAATTCCCTGCCCCAGCATCTTAAATCCCTTTCCTGCCTTAAGTAGCCATGTTTCCTTCTCGTAATTGCATCCAGCCGTTTGAAATCAGACCTGAATGGCTGTCTAGGTGTTAATTGGTTTGAAGGACTGCTAACAGGAGACAAAGAGGAGAAAGGTGAATTAGACCAGTACACGTGGCACATAAATAGCACAGTTTGGCCTGGGTGCTGTCATGCCTTGTTTAGAGGCATTCTGGTTTATGTTGCCCATTAAGTGGCCCTGCAAAGAGGACACACACTAACACGTAAGCACACACTTAACAAGTATCACACTAACACACATGTTCTTTTTTCCATGTTCTTTTCCCCCTTAATGGACTCTACACCATCTATCCTTTATAGCTAAAATTGATTTGTACTGTAACCTTTACCTAAAAAAATACTTTTTATATGAAAGACCGATAGTGACAGTGATCTCTTTTCCAGTTTTTTTTAAATTTTATTTTATGCTCCACATGTTAAAATGAATATGGGACATACCATTGGTTCTTCATCCATAGTCATACATGGTTACCGCGGACCCCCTCATGCCTGGACACGCAATTAATTCATAAAGTTTTCTATAAAACATGATGGAAACACAGTTATATAGCTCATGGAAAGCTCATTTTTGGCCTTCTCTGCTTGTGTCGCCTGTCATTTGCTGTGAAATGAATCACTTTAGATACAGAGCCGAGGAAATAGTGCAGTTTAAAATACATCTATCGGAATATTTTCACACCTTTGAAGAATTGGCCTTTTAGAAGGCCACGTAATGAAAAATGATTGGACAGTGGTTGCAGTTTGATATTCCAAGTAATGCATTATCCTGTTCTCTTAAGTCACGGACCTGTGTTTAATCCACAGCTATACAGTTACTGGCACCACATCCACATCATTCATTGAAATAAAATCTCATGTTAATACAGTACCTTCAAGATAGACATTGTTTGACACAACTTCTCTGACACAAATGTGAATCTTACTCCACAGATTCAAGCACAACTAAAGACGAAATGCCTTCACACTACAGGAACCTTTTCAAGAAACTTGGGAATATTCCTATATTTGGCACCAAGGACCCAGGACCCATTTTGATACCAATTCTATAGTTTCTGAACCATTTTTAAGCTCTTACTCCAAGATATATACTGTCTAATGATTCTGAAAGCAAGATCAAATATTGTTGATTGGTCAGACACAAGCTTCCCCAGGCAGACAGTTAGGATTTAATTTTAATAGAAATAATTTGTTTTTTTTTGTACACGGTGAAACAAAAATATCTCTAATCTTGGAATTTTGCATAATGTGAAGCAGTACTGAAAAAAAAAATAATCAAAACTTGAAACCAGGAAAAAAATATTACAGATATCGCACATATCATAGTAATCGAAGCTTCCAACTCAATGGGTTCTAATCTGTGATGAGTATGATGTGAAATGTTACAAGCACCTTAAGTTTAATACTTGACTTCTCCACAACAACTTGATCTAAATAAATTTTATTTAAAGGACTGTTCTCAAGGCTTCTGTAGTAGGAAAGACCCAGCAAATGTGCCTTTGGCCTGCTTAACAGGTTTCTTTTCTTCTGTCAAAAAGGTTTCTGAAGTAATTTTTTCTTGGCTTTTGCAACGTGTCTACACATTGATTTTACATGTACTGAGACTTCCTCCAGTGTTGTGACATCAGACTTGTGAATTTTGTAGCTAAATCTGCTGATTCTGTTCCTTGAAAGCAGAAGTTAACACATCCTCTGAGCGAGGAGATTACGCCGTCAGGAGGCTTTGTGTTGTACCTAGAGACAACGCCACCTTGCCTGTCTGCCAAAGCCTATTCTATACGCAGATCAGCTGTCCACCTGCTAGCAGAGCTGACATTTTGGCTCCTGCTGCCTGCTCCATTTTTCAAGGGAGCCATTGAGAGCAGTTGTAGGGGATTTGCAGCTGTGTACAAGGGAGAAGAAGCTGGATTTCCAGCTGGTGTGGGCATGGTGTAGTTTAGAGCAAGCTAGTGTTATCCTGGCTAGAAACACTTGCCTCTGTGTGGAGAACGAACATTCTCTCTCTCTTTCTCTCTCTCTCTCTCTCTCTCTCTCTTTCTGTCTGTCTCATGGTTTTGCTTTGTCTTCCTTGCATTCTTCTACTTGTTTTACTTTTTGCCTATGTGGCTTATTTTTAATTTTTACTTTATTCTTTTGCATGAAGTATTAGTCCTGAAAATAGGTATTTTATTTTATTTTATTTTTTTTATTAAAGATGAACTAAATGACACATTTTCCTTCTATCTGCCATAGTTGGTTCTACGGGTTTTACAGTACATTTACATGCACATTAAAAAAAAAGATTTATTACTCAGAATCAGTAGTAAATCTTTTTTCAAACATCATGTTAGCACCTTAATTAGAATGAAATCGGCTTAAATCGGAGTGAGCTTATGCCTAATGCATTTCCTTGATTGACAGACCCTCTGCTTATGATTATGTAAAGTGACATTATTACTTCATATTGCCTCCTTATTAATCGCATTATTGCCTTAACCGCAGTAAAGACCACTTGAATTGTAGTGTGCATGTAAACATACTGATAGTTTTGGCTGCCATAAGCAATCATTAAACTAAATTGTAATAGTCATTGTATTTCAGGTTTCAACACATACGTATGTATTTCAACACATACGTAAGATGTGTATATATTTCTTCCTGACAGTCTTACTGGTCATACATACTGTAACATAGGAAGCGATTATGCCAAACCCAATTGATCTTTAAAAAATAGTAGCCGTCTTATCATCTTGGCATATGGGACTATGGATGAAAATTAGTCAACTTTGGCTAGATCTGGCATATTTACATTTATTGTATATTAATGTGCACTTTCCCAATTAAATAAAAAATTAAGAAAAAAGACATTTTAAAGGCCTAAAAGGAAAACTAATTTGCACAAGTTTAGAAGTATAGAAGAAGTACAGTACAGAACACACATACACACACACACACACACACACACACATATATATATATATATACATACATATATACACACACATATATATATATACACACACACACAAACAGATAACACACCTATAATCATTTCCACACACAACTAGTTTAGGGGGCTTCACACTGCATCAGCCACTGGCTGCCTTAGTCATGTTGGTGTAATGGCACCGCAAATGAACTGCGAGGCTTCACTGGAAAAGCTCATTTATCGCTCCAACTTCAGATGATGAACCTGCTGCTAGAGTCTGGCAGCAAAAAAGTTAAACCACTAGAGAGTGACCGATTCATATTCATGATTCATGAGAAGAGATATCCTGGTGATAAGGAAGGAGGTTTGTGGTTCAGAGTGTGTTTTCGCATAACGGAGGAGTACGCGAAAGGAAAAGACTATAGAGATACAGAGACAGACATAGAGAGAATTGCAACATCAGAGGAGGGAGAGAGACATAAAAAGACAGTGAAATCGGATAAAACACAGTGATGCAGAGAAGGAGCCAAAACCTTTAAAATGGCATAAAGAGAAAGAGGAGTGGATGGTGAAAGTTGAAGTTTGAAAAGACAAGAGCAGAAGTGTATTGTAAGCAATCAGTCTTGGTGGTGATTTTCAGGTTGTGGATTGGAGAACTATGTTGAGTCCTTCCTCTCAGTACTGACAATGACTGACAGCAGGACTCACTCACTCATTTACATTCATGCTGCCGTGTGTGAGTCAGTACTGAGCTCTCAGCCATCTTCAGGAGCGCAGACTCCTCTTTAGCTCCCTCTTCATCCTAAGCCTGAGAGTCTTTCTGGTGTTTTGTTCTGGATACGCACGAACGGTTGGGTTTTTCTTCCTTTCTGCTCTGTGTGTTACGTGTCAGAATAAAAATCATCTCCAGGCATCCCTTGCGTCTCACACTTAGACCCAGGTCTTGACGAGTGTATCCACACTGAACCTATCAATCATACTTTATCAGCTGGTAACTTCCTGTAATTATGAGGCCTGGTGATTTTGATTGACAAAATGTCACAAAAACCTGTGACAGGAATATGTTGCCAAACTTTTGTGGTAACAGTAATTGCAAAGTGTTGACACAGCCAAAATCAGGCACACACAATTAAACACATCTACACTGACAAACTCATATACACACAAACATGTCCACACATAGACATCTCTCTCTGTATGTCTGTGTGTGTGTGTGTGTGTGTGTGTGTGTGTGTGTGTGTGTGTGAGTGGAGAAGGCAAGCACATTGCTCTGATTTGCAGAGTAAAGAGGAGACAGCAGCAAACAGTCGCTGTATTCTGCCCTGCAGCCTGGACTTGTCATCTTCACTGCCAGTTAAGCCTCGATTAGAAGATGGAGCCGAATCACCTACAGCTAAAGTAACTACTTGCTGCCAAGACCCCAACCTTGCCCTTTTCACAACCCCCACCCCCCCAGCAAACACCTCCATTATGCCTCCATCTCTCGCTCCCCCACAGTCATTCCCCATTGCTGCGCCTCAGCCTCACTAACAACAACTCCGCTCGCTCGGTTTTAACAAGTCATTTGGTCAGCTAAGTGACATTACTTCTTTTGTGACTCAGGGTAAAACTCGTTACTGCGGTGAGGTAATTTCTCTTTATAAAATATAGTGTCCACTTTAAAAGGACCATACAAGATACAAGAAAACTTTATCATCTTACAAGAGAAATTCATGGTGTAGTTGCTGCCAATGGCAAAGAACAATAAATAAATAAAGACATAAGACAACATACATTGTACAAAACAACCCAATCTAAACTCCAAATATAAGACTTAGTTGATGTACAGCAATCGATTTTTAATATAAGATTATCTGTCCTTTAAGAATGCATGATTGAGAACAAATACAGATCACATGAATAAATGCCGACAATTTTGCATGTTTAAGAATAAATACAACCAGCATACACGTTACTTTACTGATAAATATCCAAAATGTAAAACTGTATTTTTGTTTTCTTTTTTTTTAAAATCCCCTGATCTTTCAAAATCAAATGTTCAGGTGATAAACCCACCTTAAAATTCAATGTTATGCCTGCTAACACATATGTCCAAATGTAGATGGGGCAGTCATTGTTTAATTTCTCTTTAAAAGCCGTCTTCTCCAATATATCATCTTCTGTGCAGCTCCGTGTTGGATTGGTTAAATAAAGTTACTTTGACAAAAAACTTCAATGACATTGTGTTCACTGTGATGAATTATTTACCTCAAGCACGTTTCAAGTCTCTACAAGTTGATTTTAATAACGTACTGGAATGAACCGAAACCAGTCAGAATTGGAATTCTGGAAAAATAAATTCTAAAATTTACTGCTCCAGTAGTATATTTTGGAAAATTGTTGTCAGTAGCGTAATGACGCAGGTTGTATAAATTGGACTCAAACATGCAAAAATTGCCAGTATTGTCCTTTTAAACAAGTGACAAGCATCTTTAAATCTACTAGTATCAAGATAACATTATTTTTTTTCTTCTTTCATTCATCAGATTTCTTAAATTTGTTGTACTCCCATTAAGTTTAGAGGAGTCTTCCTCACCCCAGCACCCTTTCACCTCTTGTCACACTTCAACACCCTTCCTACACCCCTCATCTAATTCAGCTTCCTCAAATTAGCTTGCCTTCTGTCAAGTACAGGCCTCAGATTTACCCCCTCCAGTCTTCAACCTCCAAACCTACTCAGCCCGGCACAGCTTCTCAAGGTTGGGCCAAGGAGAACCTGCAGAAAGGCAACTCTTGCCATCTGTTTTATTTGGAATCTGACCCACGCCTGACCACGCAGGTTCGCTACAGAATGAGAACCTCAGGCCTACATAATGTACAATCTGATGCAGGCATAGGTGGCAAAAGAGCAAGTAAGCTGTTCTTTTATTTTTGAAGGGAAAGCCTGGCTTGTTTTCTCGCGCTATCCCCATGTCACTTGTTTTCACAGCTAATGGCCCTGTAAAGTGTGAGAAACATCGAGGCTGACGTAGCCTGACAGAGTTATTTTGTTTGTCTTCGTTAAGGTCGGCCCGGGCGACGGCGGCTGCCTGAGAACACTGCCCAATGCCCCTGAAACCTCAACACCAGTAATAATACCACATATCCTCCACCAATTAGTCTTCCCCCGCATATCTGACGATCACAGTGTTTTTCCTTTCAAACATAAATATTGTTCCTTCCCAAATAGGAGCCCTGTCATGGGAAACCTCTGGCCTCTACCCAACATCCAACCAGCCCCCCCCCAAGGTCATGGAGCTAAACTAACCAGTCCCCTCACCTGCTAACCAGCTACTCCGCTCGCCATGNCCCAAGGTCATGGAGCTAAACTAACCAGTCCCCTCACCTGCTAACCAGCTACTCCGCTCGCCATGACATCTTCATTTATCACAGCTGCGATAAGGGGCATCCTTAATTACACTCGCATCTCTCCTTTCGTGGATCTGTATCTCTTTTCTCTACCTCTAACAGACTCCCATCCATCCATCTATCTATCCTTGAAGATCCCTCACAGGGAAGGCTGTAGCATGTCACCGTCCCTGCGCTGGGGACTCAGTAAGTCGATCCAACAGGAAATCAATAGCAAGGCCTAATGCTGAATAATTGAGGTTATGGGAGTTCAGCAGCAGTCCCCCGANCCACCCCTCCCCTCCACCATCTTGTAACCTCCCATTATGCACAGGGTGGAATGCATCATGCCCGATGTCCTCTCCTCTCTCACTTTGATACAATTGTTTGAGTTACTTGACTGAATATTTGAATACCGCGCTGATCCTTCAGTTGATACTTACCGCTTGTACTCAAGTCACATATGTTTTATTAGCCAGAGAGTGCATCCAATGTGGGTTAAAAAAAAAATAAAAAATACAGATCAACACAGATTGTTTTTGTTTTTCATTCTCCATCAATCACTGAGCTGCTGGTCTGCCTGAACTGATTTATTTAAAAAAAAAAAAAAAGNTAAAAAAAAAAAAAAAGGTCTTTTGAGAGGTGTCAAAGGCTGTATGATTTCATTTGAAGTGCCTTAACAACTACTTACAAGTGATAACACAACATTGCATCAGCACATTTCATCGCCTGACGCCCGCAGAGCATGTGGAAGTGGTAAGAAGGCAGGAGAGGCTACAGTACTTGTTAGGTACTTGGTGTGTGTGACATGCACTAGAGGGCACAAGCTGCCTTGCTAAGACATCAAGTTACATTTGCTGAGAGAACAGAGATGGCAAGCCAAGAGGGGGAGGTGGGGCNGGGGGGGGGGGTGTCTGCTCCAAAATTATGTTGTGTGACAGAATGGAGAGGAATAAAGCTTTTATTCAGAAGAAATGGAATTGTTTTCACCTTTCTATTTGATGAAAGACTAACAAAATGAAACCATTTACTCTTAGGCATGTTTGATTCAAGCGCATGTCTAAAGCATGAACTTTTTTTCTTTTTTTTTTTTTCATTTATGGCTTAGTTGTACTGTCAGAATTTTGTTTTTCTTGGTTACAAGTAAGTGCACTTAGATATGAAGCGATTTAATATTAATTTATTGTCCTTTACCCACATCCTCTCACACTCAGAAACTCTGTAGGTATATCAGGCTATCTGAGAAGGAGGGTTTGGTGTGTGTGTCTTTGTGTGTGTCCACACGCCTTTGTCTCTTTTCAAACATCACACTTAACAGCGGCTTCTAGTCTTCTTGTCATTTCTGGAGAGTTGCATGCATGCCTTCAAGCAGCTTCTTTCAGGCTCTGGGGCCCTTGTCAGCTTCTACATGAAATCGACTACAACAGACACACATATACACACGCACACAGGCTACACACACTTTTGCACAGCCAGAATCCTAGTGCCACAGAGGTGTGGAGCTCAATGAAGCGATGTGCTTGGCTACATCCCATGGCAACCAAAAAACCAGCATGGAGAGGAAGAAGCCGGAAAAAAAACTCAGCATCGCAGCAGCCCGTGTCCTTGTTATTCAGTATCAGGCTTCACTTTTTTTTTTGTTATGCAGTGTATTGTGGTAGTGTGGTAGTGCGAGCGCTGAATTTTCACGCTGGCTTTACACTCTTCAGACAGCACCCTCCTGACTTGTTCATGCCTTGATGCCTCAGGATTAAAGTTGCTGTATTTACAGAAGGCTTCATACCTGCCTCAACATGGTTTATAGATGCTGAATTAATACACAATACAAAAATATGCAATCAGTTGAGTAAATTATCAAGTTAAATTCATTAGATCATATATTAGTGACATTTTGGACTTTTTCTTGCTTTGATTATACTAGTTACAATGTGCATGAGGTTACTATAAATAATTGTGAACTTATGTCCTAGATTGGCTTATTAGCATCCAGCAAAAGGTTACATATGCAGTAAATCTACACACATGCACACACAGACAAATAGTGTTTTTTTTTTTTTGTTTTGTTTTATTAAATTCTTTATTTTTTTGGCTGTCAGGTTGTGTTTTGCTTGCTGGGTACACTGCTACCATTTCTCTCCTCTTGTCTAACACACTAGTTGCACACTTGCTGCTCTCACAAATCAAGGTCAGTGTGTCCCTGTATGAGCAAGAAGCTGTTGTCTTCTTCTGTTTTTCTGTGTGTGTGCTCCTTTGTAACGTTGTTGTATGTTTACCCTGACAGATACACATTTGAGGACAAGCATCCACTTCCTTCCCTTTCTGCTTCTCATTCTTCCTTTCCTCTCCCTTCAGGCTAAGGCCACTCAGGCCTGCAGATGGCAGATAATGACAGTGCTGTCCCCACCGGCTAGTGGTGTTTGTGTGTGTGTGTGTGTGTGTGTGTGTGTGTGTTTGTTTGTGTGTGTGTTGGCTCTGCCTCATGCATGTTGAGTGCCAGCAGCGGGCGTTTAACTCTACTTGGCGATCTCCTTGCTGGCTGATGGGGTAACTGGTTGGCTTGGTGATTGGCTGACAGCTTAGTAGTTTACCAGCGATTGACTGAACAGCTAAATGACGGACCTGATGAACTGACTAATTGGCTGACTTGTAGACTGACTCGCAGAATTGCTCAGCAACGTGACATGTCTTACTTGTTTACTAACTGGGTTGGCTACCTGCCCGCCTTTTCAGCTGACTATCAAGCTGACGGGCTTAGTGACCAGGCGCTGGTTTGGAACCTTAGGTTTTTTTTAACGACCTTGAGTGTTTCCTTCAGCCTTTACCTGTTTGTTTTCACCGCATGATAGAGCAAACTGACATTTAAAGGACCATACCACCCATTTTGCATGTTTGAGCCTAATATATTCCATTTTCATACGTTACATTACTGACAATCATTTCCCAAAGGATAAAACCGTATTTCAGCTTTCCTGATATTTTGCAAAATCTCTTAATCTTTCAAAATCAAATATTCAAGTGATACGCCCACCTTAAAAATCCATGTTTTGCTTGCTAATAGTTATGCAAAATTCCGAACTCATGGTCGTTTAAATTTTTCGATAAACGCAGGTCTTCCTTTGGGACTATATTCCCCGGTGGAGACATACATTCACTCTGCACTTTTTATTGTGCTTAAACGCTAAAATTATGAAACTTCTAAAAAAAAAACCCTGAATACACGTCTTGTTCGTGATAATGGACTACCTATCCCAAAAACGTTTCAAGTATCAATAAGTTGATTTTAATAGCGTACCAGAATGAACTGAAACCAATGGCGGTCTGGAAGGTAGGAAAAACATTTTTAATTCACCATTCCAGTAGTATGCTTTGGGAAATGGTTGTCAGTAACCTTACATGTATGAAAATTGAGTATATTAGGCTCAAACAAGCAAAATGGGTGGTATGGTCCTTTAAAAGACGATATTAAATGCTAATTTATCATTTTTAACAGTTGTTGATGCCATGTCAGAGAGGCATTGACTGCCTGGCATTATATTTAATGGCATTTCGAATATTTTTTCTTACCTCATTCAGTAATATGCAGAAGCTAAAATATTAAAAAACATGGTATAATATCATGCAATCCAGTAAAACGACAGCACAAACTCCAGCTTAAAAAATGACCATAGAGCTGAATCAACCCATCTCTGACACACTGTCAACAACAGCTAATAAAGTTAGTAATTAATACTGGACTGATGTATTAGATTGCATTACAGTTGAACAGGTGTTTGTATTTTCTGGTTCCTGAGTGAAACAAACCTCAAAGATGGGAGATTGAGCTTAATGACTTGTATCGTATCTGGCTTCTGTTTTGATGTTTTAACATGTGTTGATAGTTTTTTGTGTTCTTCCTTCCAAATAGTAGATCATTCATTCTGATTGATAGCTCTCACCCAAGCACAACACATAACTTTTACACCATGTAACTTTTGTTGTTTTTGTTGTCTTGTTTCCATAGAGATATGTCAAGCTGTTTCCACAGCAGTGCGGCTCTCTTGTTGTGAAATCGGTGAAAAAAGGCTTTTTTTGCTATAAACACCATCCTTACACCGCAGTGCTGAGACATAATACTTTCAAAACTATGCAATTAAATCCAAAATGCCTGAGAAGACAATGAAGTATGAGTTTTGTATAATGATTGGGGCTGGACGTGTTACAGGTATGAAATCCTTAATTTCCATCTGCCTTGACAACAGAGGATACCATGGCCTTGTCAAGGATAGTTCCTCCCTCTCTGTCTGCCCAAATTTGCTCCCTTTTCATTCCCTCCATCTCTTTCCACCAGGGAGGCCTGAAATGTTTGAAGCTTTCCCTTTTTTCTTTTGCCATGCTCTCTCTCTCTCTTTCTCTCTCTCTCTCTCTCTCTGCTGAGGTCCCTGGATGCAGAGTTTTTAATTACTCTCCTGGCTTTGTGCATAACCAATGAAAGATTGAAGGGCACTTCCTTCTAAAAGGCAGCATTAGAATATGGGGTTTTTCTGATGCCACCATTTTGAGAGAGGAATACTAATACAACAAACCTGTGACTTTGTGTGCTGTTGTGTATATGTGTGTGTGTGGGTGTGTTTGCACACTGATATCTGCGTGCATTTGCCAGCTTGGCCACTAGACGCACAGCCTGCCCGTTGTTTTGCATGTAAATCAGCGTTGGGAAGGAAAGGCATTACTGGATTGCGTGTGCTGTGTGGCGGGGGCGGGGCTGGATGAAGACTGGGGAGCAGGTAGGTTCATTTGATTGATTAGATTTCTTTAAGACTACTTTGAGGGTGCGACACCTCAAGGTGCCTCCAACAGCTCCGCTTAGACAGAAAAAAATTAATATGATGTGGCTTTAAAGGACTATACTGGTGATTTAGCGTGTTTAAGCCCAATATGTACGACTGCATACATGTTACATGATTGCCAATCTTTTTTCTTTTTTTTTTGCTTTCGTAATGATATTTACTTTATCTCCACCAAAGAGGTTATGTGATGTGTTTGTTAGTCTGAAATTTGGGAGACTAATGTCGACAAGAAGAATGATTAAATTTTGGAAGTGATCTGGATTCAGGCTCAGAAGAAGTTTTTAGCAGATAAAAATCAGTGCTAATGGACTAATTTCAATTAACAAAAAGAAGATCTGCTTATTTTGGTAGTGATACAGATCCTATTCTGGATCACACAGGATCTTCCAGTAGGGGGTGGGGGT
>VXCM01001182.1:273126-341532 GCA_014773175.1 Lucifuga dentata | reverse complement strand
GGGGGGGGGGGGGGGGGGGGTCAAAGGGGTGTTTAATTGATCTTGGCCTTGGTGGAGGATGCACTCGGTGATTGCCTTCTTGTGAATGTCATCTTTTTTATTCCATGCTCGCTCCCTCTTCTCTCCGCTTTTCACTTCAGCACCTCAGAGAACTGCAATTTCTTTCTGAGTCGAATAGGGTTGAAATTGTACATCTGACCATGGACTTTGAGTTATGAATATACATGGCGGTACGGAGCAGGGACATAGCGGAAATTTCTCCCTCTGTCAGCATCGCGTAGGTAACACTCACACAAGGTGCTTTAATATGTGTGAATTCATTTCCCCCAACGCGTGAGGAAAAAACTTCAAAGGCAGGGATGAGAACTTGGCTGAGTGGATTTGAAAGGGATGAGTCTCTAATCTGGTTAAACTTTGCTTGCTCTGTATATTTTCTCACTGTCTCATCTCCTTTTCTTTCTCCAACCCCTTTCCCTCTCCTACCTTGTTCTTTCCTTCCAGCTGTGAATCCACCTTGTGCGCCGCATTCATGTAAAAAAGTGAAAGAAGAGAATATCTCCGCAAGAACAGCTCCCTAAACCAATCTCGGGCCTTACGTCTGCTTGTTTTGCGGATTATATTTCTTTAAGCTTGTTGTCTTCCTGTTTTCCAGAGTACAAATTCCTCCTCCCGCCCCGTCTCTTTCTCGCCAGCCCTGGTTCGCTGGCCTTGCTCCTTGTCTCCATGTTAAACATGAAGTTGCGTTCAACGTGTTGCAGCCTTTTTTTTTTTTTTTGGCATTACATTGGCCTTGGGGTGTGTGTCATCATTTCAGGTCTTGCCTTGGTAAGCCTTCGGGGCATTCTTTCCCTGCTCCAGCCACTTGTGACGGCGCCTCTAAAATATGCATATCTCTGTGGGTTGTGGGGTGCTGTGTGGGGGTTATTTGGAATGCTAGTGATGGCAGGTCGGAGTGCTCAGGACATATTCTCTGAATATTTGATGGTTTTAATGAGCGGGAGAAATACAGGACTAAGCACTTTGTTGCGTCTATGTGAGAAATATTAGATGGGGAAGAAGGGATAAAATATTAAAAACCGGGATGACGAGAGGAATAATGTTCTGAGTTTCTTGTCAGTTCTTAGTAATGGTGCCTAATATCTAGAAAAATTACGGGTCAATATCAGGATTTCTTAGCTTACTTCAATCAGCAAAATTTCTGAGTGTCATATTGAGTCTTATCAGGCTGCTTTGTTTTGGTGATCCTTGAATGATCCCTGACTGATAGATGAGTGGTTAGAGGGGACAAATGGATGGACGGATGGATGGATGGATAGACAGGTGGCACGTAGATGAAGGATGGCAGGCTGCGACCATTACTCAACAATTTTAAAGTCCTTGGAGTTTTGGGTGGAGTAAGTGGCTTTCACAGTTTCCACCACAACTGTACTGTAATAACATTTCACCCTCAGTGCCCTTGCAATAGAATGATGATAAATGATAGGGAGAGGAGATGAAAACAGACCTGTGTGTGTGTGTGGTCTAGTGTAGGTTTTGGCATTTTGTTTTTGTTATTTTTATATGTTTTTATTTATTTCATTTATATCATCTCATTCAATTGTCTTTTTGTTAAAATATTAGCCGCCATGCTAAATTTAATTAAAATTTATTAAAAATGTCTTCTGGATCCTGGATCTAGAATCTGATCTGATCCAAAATTTTATCACACTTTTTCCTCTTGACATTATGTATNAAAAAAAAAAAAAAAAAAGGAAATCATCCAAATCTATTAATAACTTTTCGAGATATCTTGATATCTTAATTATAGACAGATACACAAACACCGTCACAAACACATAACCTCCTGGGTGAAGGTAACAATCTGTCTATATGTTCTAGGTATAAAAATTGGAATTGACCTTTAATCCGTCTTGTGTAATGTAACCTTATGTAACCACACATGGGAAAGCAGGATTAAGAAGGTAAACTCAGCTTCATAAATATCAGCTTCTCTGCCCATTTTTTAAAGGACCATACCACCCATTTTGCATGTTTGAGTCTAATATATTCAATTTGCATACCCTTGACTTTACTGACAGTCATTTCCAAAAGGATGAAACTGTATTTAAGCTTTCCTGATTTTTTCCAAAATCTCTTAATCTTTAAAAAGCAAATATTCAAGCGATACATCCACCTTAAAAATCAATGTTTCGCCTGCTAATAGTTATGCAGCCTTATGAAGTTACGGTTGTTAAAATTTTTCAACAAACGCTGGTCTTCTTATGGGACTATATTCCCCAATGGAGACATACATTCACTCTGCACTTTTTATTGCATTTAAACACTAAAATTATGTAACTTCTAAAAAAAAAAAAAAAAAAANTCAAGTATCAACAAGTTGATTTTAATAGCATACCAGAATGAACTGAAACCAATGGCGGTCTGGAAGTAGGGAAACATTTTTAATTCACTGTTCCAGTAGTATGCTTTGGGAAATGATTGTCAGTAACCCTACGTGTATGAAAATTGAATATGTTAGGCTCAAACATGCAAAACAGGTGGTATGGTCCTTTAAGTAAGTCTCAGTTTTTCATTCAGCATTAATTTTTTTAGTAGGAAGGGGGCAGACACAATGTGACAGACAAATGAATAAATATTAATCGCAGCTCCATGGGGGTAACTTTTTTGTGCATCGATAAACATTCACAGCAGGAGGGGAGCCTGCGATGTGCTCCTTAATTGAAGGTGTAGATTGAGCGGACGAGTTTCCTGCCGGGTGNGAGCCTGCGATGTGCTCCTTAATTGAAGGTGTAGATTGAGCGGACGAGTTTCCTGCCGGGTGAGGCGTGTCAGTCACCCCTTCCACTCGGCTGTGAAAAAGCTGTCACGGCAAATATGGATTAGTGTCAGAGCGCTGCAGTCCAGGTATTAACACGTCTCTGGTGAAACTGCAAGGGCTGCCCACGACTACTAATATCCGCTGTTGTCTCATGTCGTTGGAGTGTCGCTCTGTGAACGCTCGGCGCTTGCTGGGACGGGTCTTTTGTACTGGTGCCAATCCTAATTCCTAGGCTGCCTGGCAGATCGGAGGAGCAGGTGTGGTGTGGAGGGTATGTATGTGGTGATGGGTGGGTGGGGGGTGTTGGAGAAGAGAGTAAGAAATGGAGAAAAGTTGTCAAAACAACTTCTTATCCCCTCCTCAGCCGCTTCTTCTTCTTCTCTCCATCTCTTCTGCTCCACCCCTTGCTTCCTAAAGTCGGAAGCAGATCAAAGAAGGCCGACATGAAAGGCATCCCTGAGTTTCTGTTTTTTCGATGCCCCGTCTCCGCTTACAGATATTGAAATACGGAATCCCAAATACAGCCTGTACCAGGCTGCAGAGCCTCCCTGCCCTCATCTGGCTTTCTCCTCTTTCCTTTGCTTCTCCTCTTTCCTTTGCTTCTCCTCACCTGAACCTCAGCTCACCCCTTCATCATCGCTCCTCTGCTCTTGCCTCTTCCCAGCAGCCCTCGGGCTTCCAGGTAGATAGCAGTTGATTGGCAGCTGCTGTGACAGTCAGTGAAACTGGCGGAGAGTGGATGAGTGTCAGCCTTGCTCCAGGGGCTTATGGCAGCAGCTATGTTGTAGCTCCTTGCTAGAGAGAGAGAGGGCTCATGAAAAAAGAATGTCAATTCTTCTCTCTCTCGCTCTTTGCATCCTCCACTAGTTTTTTCTCTCTACTGAAGCAGGTGGGAGCTAACTAGGTTCCTCACATCATTCCAGAGTTTATCCTGAAACTGGAACATTTCTTTAAGTCACATTCTGTCATATGCTTCTTTTGCCGTCTTGCACTCCTCTTTTTTTTTTTATCTTTGGTTTTATGCAACTACGTTTCATTGTAGATTGTAGCTTTTTGTTATTCTTCGGTTCTTTAAAATGTACCTTCTCTGCCTCCCTCCTTCCTCCTATCTGCTCTGAATCCTCACCCTCAGCTGTCACGCCACTTGACAATTAGCCATGCCTCTCCTGGCTGTGCATCGCTAAAACTTTTTTCCCCGCTTTTTTGAAAACTTTTGTTGAATATAACTTGATGCCTTTTCTACGGCAGCCATTTGGGGAACGATGAGAAGAAAAACTGAAACATGAAATTGTCTCGCTTCTAAGTGGTTGTGACAAATTCCCCAGATGGAGAAAAAGTGTTTTTTTGATAGCTTTCACTGCCTTGACGCTTAAGCTGTGGCTCATCAACAGCAGGAGTTTGTGTTCGTTTTTTCCCTTCTGGCCAAGAGTGTCCTCTTCTCCTCAGCACAGGAAGAGGAAAGAACTGAGAGAGATGGCATGAGGAGGAGCTTTTGTGGGTACTTGTTCAAATGAGGCAATCCAAACCTCCTTTAAAGTTACTCTGCAGATGTGTAGTGAAGCAGCGTCTGCAGCAATGCGCCACTGGACTGTTGTGGTAAAGAAAGAGCCGATCCTGAAGGGGACTTATGAGTTTATCTATGTTTCAAACCTCTAAAGCAAGGATACTCAAATAATTTTAGCCAGGGGCCAGTTTTGCAAAATGAAGGGGAGTCGGGGGCTTGTGGCTTGTGGCTCCCCTTGAAGCTGCAGGTGAAGTTTGTTTAGATTACTTGTAATGTCACATAAGAAGCAACACGGGCCATGAAATCTTGCTCTTGCAAAAATTCGAGAACGAAGATGATCTTTTCTGTTCTTGCCATGCTACCGGGAGGAAAAGCTCAAGGAAAGTTAGCATGTTTTATCTCATAGTGGCGCTTTGTTGTTTGGCAGATTAAACACAGCGGTTTAGGATTATTGTCTTTATTGTTTATAGGTTCCCATTAGCTCCCACCTCAGTGGTCACTAATCTTCCTGGAGGATTAGCACGAGACGCTAATATAAATGCGTTGTCCTCAGTCCATTTTGCATTGAATTGGCTGTTTTCACAATCAACTTTTCTCTTTTTGCCAGAAATACTTATTTTTGTTTGCTAATGTTTGGTTAAGGTGCGTCTGGCATCGCTAGCTTGTTTTCATGGATAAAACGGCGCTGAGATGACAAATATACAACTACGTATCATCATTTCTCATCATGCTGTGTTCTCCAACTTTATGAAAATAATGTATTTTCATTCACGAGCAAAACATTTTTTTCTAATTCCATAACTTTCTTAAATAGTGTTTATTTACTCATATTTCATTTGGGATTCAAATGACTTTTTTTGGGGGGGGGAGGGCATTTTTATGATGAAGAGCCAGATGTGGCCCTGGGGCCAGACTTTGACTTTGTAGGCTCTAAAGTTATAAACTCTAGTGACCGAAAGAATGAGATTGTGGCTACAATTGGCCAAAATAAGTTCCCTTAGCAGGTCACTGAGCTTCACCCTTAGGGAAAGGGTGAGAAACATGGACATCAGAAAGGAGCTCAGAGTCCAGCCACGGCTTCTTGGAGTGTAAAGGAGCTCTTTGAGACGGCGGATGCTTTCACTCACAAAAACTCACACATTTCCACGTGTGTTTGGACCTCTCCATGTCTCTTTCAGGTTCAGGGGCTGAGCAAGCAGTTTCGAGGGCCCATAAATGTTGAATGCCGAACAAATGTTGACCCATTAGATAATGAAACGGAGGGTGTGTGTGTGTGTTTGTGTGTGTACGGGATGGTCGTGATGGGGATTTAGCTATACATGTCTTATACCCTCCGAGTGCTCTGAAGTGTCTGTTGAAAGGAGGCAAGGCACAGCAAAGTGGACCTAATTAGAGGGATTTAAAGATGAATCATGCTTCGTCGCGACACTAACAATATTCTCCACTTGTCTAAATAGGCAGCTGGCAGGCAGAGGGCTCATTGGGTTGCTAAATATTCCCAGTCACATATGAATGGGAGACCTGATTAGTTTGTGGCTAATGATTCACTGGCTCACACTTATACTCGGTCAGTGTAAATACCTCTGAGGACGGCCCTTCAGTGTCATCTGTGTTCACAAACAACTTGGAATAGTCTCATACATCGTCCGTATCACTGTGAAATGTAAATTTAGTCTAATATTTAGGCTTTTATTTCTCCTCAAACAAATGGGAAAATCTTCCACTTCTTGAAATAAGTGTTAACGTCTTGGAAGGCAAGCAGATATAAAACTAAGGCAGACCAGCCAGAACATGGTCATTCATTTGGGAACATTCTTCAAGGACAATAACGTTGATTTAGCATGTTTGAGCCCAATATACACAACCCACATACATGTTACATGACAGCCATTTCCCAAATTTTTTCTACTAGAATGCTAAATTCTAGAATAATTTTTTCCCTACCTTCCAGACGGTCATTGGTTTCAGTTCCTTCCAGTAAAAAATCAACTTATACAAACTTGAAACGTGCTTGATATAGTATAACACATCACAAGAACACTATGCCTATTAAGGTTTTTGTCGAAATAAGTTTATTTTACCGATTCAACACAAAACTGCATGGAAGACAATGTATGTCTCCGCCAGGGAATATAGTCGCAGGAGAAGACAGCTTTTACAGAGAATGAAAATGACCATGCTGTCGACAATCGTGCAAATGTGTTAACAGGTGAAACATTGAATTTTAAGGTGGATGTATCACCTGAACATTTGATTTTGAAAGATTAAAGTATTTGACAAAATGGCAGGAAACTAAAATACTTTTTTATGTTTGGTAAAGTGGTTGTCAGTAATGTTACTATATAGTAGGTAGTATCTGTTGGGCTTAAAACATACAAAATCTCTGGTATGGTCCTTTAAGCCAAATAGAAATCGCTCACTATTTCTTTCTTTCACTTGATTGAACATAAATAGATTATATCTATTCGTGGACACCCTAATTTTGCCCTCTCAACCCAAACCAAAGCACAAGCCTTAATGCATGTACATTTACACATTTACCAATGAGCAAACCATCAGCAAATTACCTCCAAGTGTCTGATATTAAGGTTTTATTTTGAGCATTTCCTCCAATCTTACTGATTACGCCTGTGGCATGCAGAGCAAATTAGTAATAAGCCCTTACAACCTAAGGAATGTAATTTAAAGCTTGGAATGGAACGTTATTAGGGTGAAATGGGTGAAGCGTTCAGTAGTAGAATATGTTTCTGAGATGGCAACAGGATGCAAGAAAACATTTTTGGAAAATAATGCAGTCTGCTTTAATTGTGCAAAGCTGGCGTTAGAGATGACTCAGTGAATTACTGCATAGCAAACCACACGGGCAGACTCGCAGAAAGGCATAAATTCAGACAGCTTCCCATGTACACATGTATCATCCTCTGCATGTGAATTAAATCAAAAGAAGAGCGGGGGAGTCTAAAGTTGTTTGTATGCAGATTTCCCCGTGTCGCGGTGATGAAAAACAGCAAATACATGCAAAAACTCAAGCTATTTTTACCTTCAGACAACCACTGAGTGCCGTACACAAAATGTGTTTGTTTTCAACAGCACCTAATGCTTCTTTTGTCGTCTGTTCTGTTCACGCACACGGCCTTGCATTACATAAATTTGTAGGCGGTACAGAGACATTTGAAGTGTGTAACATACATACTATTGCTGTGCGTCAGGCTGCTGGAGTGCTGCGGCTGCCTGGAAGAAGAGGTTAATCTCATTATGAGTGGCTTATTAACAGGTTGTACAATGTGGAGCAGCACCAGGCGGTGGAATAGAAAACCACTTGGCACTGGCTCCCCCACCACTACAGGTTCTTTCACNACCCCTTCTGTGTCTCAGTCCAGCATCCAAAGAAAAGGCCTGACTGGCATGTAGTCAGCTGCTTTTGGCTGATCTAATTTTCTTTTTATAAGGGAAAGATGAAACAGAGTCCAGTGTTCCTCTCACACTGTAAGCAAAACTGCTGCGTCTCTCTCTCTCTCTCTCTCTCTCTCTCTCTCTCTCTCTCTCTCTCTCTCTCACGGTAAGTTGGCTCCTGTGAAGAGGAGTGTGTCAGACTCTGATAATTACGGGTTGCTGCTCGGAGATCTTCCTATCTGGCCCGGGAACCGTGGCAACGCACCACCTTTACGGAGACGGAGCAGCTGCTCACTGCGGGAGCCAAACCTGGCACCCGAAAAACCCCAGTGCTGCCGTGTGAATGCAGATTACGAAGATTAGACAGCAGTGTGTGTGTGCTGTGTGAATGTGTGTTACTGCAGGAATTACAGCATGATTGAAATTTTGCATGCTATTGGAAACAGGCACCTGGTTGTGAATTTCTGAAACACATACACACTCATGCCTGCACCTGAAAAGTTATGCACAATGACAGAGATAAACCCAAACTTACACTCAATACACAAAACTGGACATCTAAACTCATTTGTTGATGTTGACAATATTTTTCTCTCTTTATCCCCTCAACAAAATATGAGACTAATACACACACAAACTTTTTACCTTCTCTCTCTCTCCAGTTGGTAGCAGTATACGAAGAGCAAGATCCTCACAATGGCGGCGACGGCACCAGCGCCAGCTCCAATGGCACGCAGAGCCCCGAACCCTTTGTTGGCAAGCTGAGCTCGGTTTCAGCCTTCCAGCCCTACCAAGCCAACAGTGAGATCGAAGTCACCCCGTCTGCCCTGCGGTCCAGTGAGTCAAATTTAAATATTATAATTAAATCTTAATAACCAGGAAATTATTGCCTGTGCTGCTATCGCACGCTCCTGATACTAACTGAAATAAATTTAATACATAAACTGGATCATTATCATTGAGCCATGATAGTAAAAGAGCAGTGATACTGTAGCTGAACAGCCTTAAGCCCATAACGTCTTCAAATTTATGAAGGGAAGACATTATGGGTTTGACCAGAATGTGTAAGTGAACGGTGATGTCTCTGACAAATCAAATGCATCGCAGCATAAAGACTTAGCTCCAACCTTCTGCTTGAATGCTCTAGATCTGACTGTATTTCCCACATCTTTGTGAGGTTTTTGCCTGAAACCTTCGTTTTTTCATTTTTCTTGCAAGGTGAAACAAAAACTTACAAATGGCTAAATTTATCATTTGTAAGTTTCTCATATTAGGATGTGACACTAAAAATAAAATTAAAATCCTAATTAAAAGTTATTTGCAAATAATTTGTTATTCATGTCATCGCTTAAATAGTCTTATCAAACCCTCCTTCAAAAACATTATGAAGAGAAGAAAAACTGCTGCTACTTAACTCAAAAAGTTTAATAAACCAAAGTTGAACCAAATGAAACAAACCTAATATTGTAAGATGTCACTTCTTTTTTTTTTTTTTTTTNTTTTTTTTTTTTTTTTTTTTTTTTTTGAAAAGTTCAAAGCAGCGTGACTCGCTCCATAAGTCTTGTGGTGGGGTTTGTTAAAAATGATGTAATCAGAGCCATGCACAGGAAATGAGGCCAAATTTCAATGATTTATTTGTATAAGAAGACAGAAGTTGACATCTGATTGCTTGGAAAGTCAAGCAAAGGGAACTCGAGGCAGACCTCAGTCTGAACTGATGCTCAGATTTCTTCCTGTGTTATCTACTGATATGAATACCAGAGTAGAGAATCACAGCAAAAGGTGTTGACACATCAATCAAACCTAAATAACGCTACAGGAACTGAAACAGGATTTGTTTTGACTCTCGCTGGCTGTCAAAATCTCCGTGATGGAGGACTGACAGGTTATCATAACATGTCAGACAAATGCACACTGGCGAGTCATGGGACTTGTGTTTACTGGGTTAGCTTGTAATTGAGCGTTGTGAACCCACGCTGCACCACGACCCAACAAACATTCCTCCTCTGGTTTCAACTGCAAAGAACACTTTTTTTTTTTTTTTNTTTTTTTTTTTTTTTTCATTGAGCAAACGTTCGACCCCATTTATTCTTCAATAGTGCACCGGAAGTGTGTGTGTGCAGCGTGGAGTTGACAGAGTGTTGAGACACTGTGCCGCGCATCCAGGGACTGGCGGTGTCCTGAATTGGACAGACAGGCAAAAATCGAGATAACGGCAAGAATGAGACACGGTCAGATACTCATCCATGCATGAGGGGAAAACACACACGCCTGGAGCAAGTTGGACGTGCTCACACACACACATGCACCACATTTGAAATGCACATACACAAAACGACACACACAATACACTTGACTCAAGATGTTGCCCATGTCCACAAAATCCACATCCCATGAAGTGGAACCAGCGAGCTGACACAGAAGTATCTTGGACTTCAAAGGACATCTAAGACTTTGAAAGCGAGAACAGTAGACTTTACTCTTCTGCTCAAACATCAGAGCTTCACCCGCCTCTCCACACCTGACTGTTAGACTCTGGAGATTTATGGAAATTGTGCCGGAGAGTGAGGCAAAGGCAGATTGACAGGAAACCAGTCAGAATGTAAAAAAAGATGAGGGCAGGTTTGCTTCAAAGAACCAACATTTTTCACCATTGCGATCTCATTTCTGAATGACATTGCTACCTTATTTTCATTGTCGCCACTAACAAATATGTTGATGATCAGCCTGTCCATATGTGTTGGTAAGATGATCAATTCGGCCGGGGGTTCTACTTAATTTTAAAAATGGATACGTTTTGCGCACACGTGCTGCTTGAGTAGTGTTGCTCACATACTCACAGGTCAAGTCAAGTTTATTTGTAGCCCCGTATCACATACAGTGTCTCAAAGGGCTTTACAGACCCACACATTAGCAGTTCCCGACCCAGCCCAAGCTCTCTAAGAAGNCAAAGGGCTTTACAGACCCACACATTAGCAGTTCCCGACCCAGCCCAAGCTCTCTAAGAAGACAAGGGAAAAACTCCCTATAAACTTATTATATAAGGAAAATGGAAGAATCCCTGGAAAAGGCTATTCAAAGAGAGATTCCTTTTCCTCAAATGACCAGGTGTGCAAAAGAAGCGGCACACTTTCTGTCGAATCAGAGTGATAAATAGTAGATGGTAATGTGATAGCTGAAGTTAAAATCCTGGTTGACACCAGAACATATTACAAACTACTTCCAGTTTCACTCAGTGGTGTAAACAAAGATGGCACTAATTGAGCATTAGCATTTTATTTGTTATGAAGGCTAAGAAAGAGCAGCAGCGACAATGGAGATGGTAAGCAATGAAACAAAATCACACCCGATCAGCTTCTCCTCAAAACTTTCAGCAGTTGTTTCTGTTGTCATTGTTGCTGTGCTGCCGACATGATGAAAGTTGACAGTTTTTGTGGCAATAATTCCTCAGGACGTGCAAAGCAAGCACTTCAAACACACAAGATAAACATGGCAGCTATTACACTTATGTCATAATTGTAGCCTTTGTTACAAAAACTCCCCTTCAGTGCCCTTCAGGTGCTGTTTTGTTGCTGATCCTGACCTCTCATTACCAATATAAAACTTCTTTGTGCCAAACATAGAATAGGGGTCGGGTGGCCATGGAAACGGAAGGTCCAGAAATGCAAACTCACATTGCGACTCAAATTGTTTTCTCATTGAGAAACATATCACGCCATTTGGATGTCAATGTGATATCACAATGGAAAGCATAATTGAGGTCTGTCCAACCCACTTATACACAGAACAAGAAGAAACATCCTCTTCCTAAGACCCATTCAATAACTGTAATGTCACAATGTCTTTAGAGATGATTATATCTATAGCAAACCTCGGTTGTATTATATTGACACACCTCACTGCTTTCTGAGAGATAATGACGGCGAGGGATAGGATAGACAGACAGGGGCCTCTGCCTTTGATTGATCCGTAAGCCAGGCAGGTGAAGCTCATGATACATGTTTTTGTTTTTCCTGGTATGTAACACAAGGTTGATAAGCCGGCATAGTGTGTGTGTGTGTGTGTGTGTTTCTTTGAGCCCATGTGCATGCCGACTGTCATCCACTTACAAGTTTGTGTTTGCACACAAGTATAGCACGTAAAGTTGTGTAGTGCAATGAATTAGTGTTTTAAGAAATGGAGAGAATGTCAAAAAGACAGACAACACACACACACACACACGGTCAGATGGATGAAGACAGACAGGCGTTGGTCCCTCCAGAGATGCAGATGAGCAAATTACCGGCAGCATTATCGCATATCAGACATCAAAGTGTATCAGAGGCGCCCTTGGCAGCTGTGCTCTGAGGCAGAGAATTATGGCTATTTAAAATCATCATCTTTTAGAGCCGTATTGATTGTTTCTTTCCCTCCTACAACTCCCAAAGTAGCAAACTCTCTCTCTTTCTTTCTGTCCTCCACCCCCTCCAGCCCCTCCCTTGCCTCTGCCTTGGGAGCCTATTTTAGATTTCCATGCTAACATGTGCTGTGCAGGTCAAACTGCTAATAATTGGATTGGAGATGAGATGTAAATTACAATAATGAATGTAATTTTCCCGTAATTATACGGATGCCGGCGCTGCCTCTGCCTCCACTTGCCACTAAATTCTAATCTTTCAAAAGTAAGAGAAAATGTCTGAAACTTTAAATTAGCAGTGGATCTTAATGGTACTTTTGAATTTAATGCTTTTTTGTTGCTCAGTGAGTTTTAATCAGGCTATTTCATTTGATTCTGTGGTAAGCTTAATATTTGTAGGAGTTTGGCATTTAAAAAAATCTGATGTACCATATAAATAATTTTTTTTGACGTCTTTAAGGTATTGACATTTCAGGTGATATTCAATCTTTAGCATTACTTTCATGCCTCTTTCATCTGCAAATACCTGGAAGGAACAATTCTGTTTAATTAATATCCAAAATGTAATGTTTCCATCCACTGTAATGTTGTTTCATTTCATGCACTGAGAAACTATTCACCATAGTTTACGATGAACAAGATCAAGGATCACTCAAAAGCTGCTAAATATCCTTTAGAGGTCCAGATTTGTATAATTACATGGAGATGCAGGGTAAATGTTATTCAATTTGCACTTGCAAAGTGCTTGTATTCATTGCATATAGAGGTAGATAATTTGCTCAGAATGCTCTCCATTCTCCTGCTAAGATATTCTAAGTTTTAACTGCACTCACTCACTAGCATTCTACAGTTTTGTATTTCAGAATAAAAAATAAATCAAGTTGCTCTTGCAACTGTGCTTCAGGGTTCGAGAGGCATCATACAAACCAGCTCACGAGTCTGTCAAAGTTCACCAAAAGTGAATGTCTTTAATTCTGTGGCAGGAAACCGGAGCACCGAGAGGAAACCCACAATGTCTCTAAACAGCCGTGTGCAAGAGTTCAGAGCCCGACAAAGTTTTGTCTTGATATTCAGTGCTTAAAATAGTTTTCCTCTGCATGTAAAGCATCATGTCATGTCATCCAAAGTTTTGAATCTAAGGCTATAAATATGTTTTGTTACTTTGTACTGTATAACATCATACATGTTCAAAGCCTCTAGGACATTCTCAAAGATCATCATGAATTGACTTGTGCATTTAAAGGTGTAGAAACTGTAATATGGGGATCGAGTCTGGCATTGGTCCTGTATCCCCAAGGTTATGGTTGAATTTGACTTTCATTTGCTTGTTCCTTGACTGATGGTCTTTATTTCCTTGTTTTTTTTTTTTTTTTTTTTNTTTTTTTTTTTTTTTTTTGTTTTTTTTTTAAACGATGGTTAAACCCACACCATCCAAAATGAGCCCTGATGATAATTGCTCAGTAGGAACAATCACAAAATGGCAAAAGCTACTCAAGTGCTATTGACAGAGGTTCTGACATCGATGTGGAGTGGTGTTAAAGGCAAATGGTAGATCACAGTGATTGCAGTGTTACTTTCAGCATTGACCCCCAGCTGGTCAGTGCTCCTCTTGTGCAGTTTATATTATCTATAGATAAGTGTCCACTCCGGTGTTTATACTGTGATGGTTCATACAACTTTTTTTTTACTAATATTATTAATTTATACATACAACTTTCAAACGGCGCTGTTTTTTGGGATTTGCATTCGTAAAGAAAAGCAATGTGCTAACAAATAGCCCTTTTTTAATGTCCAAGTCCTTTGGTCCTTGAAGCTCTTCAGTGACAGGGTTGCTAGGAGGCCATTAGAGAGATTGCCTGTGGGGGTGGAAGTGTGGACAGCTCTGGAGAGGAGAGCCTTCATCTAATCAATTTGGCTTAGTGGTCTGCCAGTGAGGAGCCTCCCTGCCGCCAGCCAAGGCCATATTAAAGTTGCTAAAGCAGAGGAGATGCGCATTGATACGGACAATACAGAACTCAAGTGCACATACTGTACTTTATCCTGACCACCTCTCAGATTACCATGTGTCCTACCATGTCTTGGCAAAATGTGTCAAGAAGGTCCAATATTAAACACAATGCCATTCAAGAAAGATCATTTTTCTTGAGCAGGTTTGAAGACAAGTCATAAATTATCCAGCCAGCTGCTATTTTCTAAAGAAATCAATTTTGCATGTTTGAGCCCAATATATACAACCAGCATACATGTTACGTTACTGACAACCATTTCCCAAAATATACAACTGCAGTGCTAAATTTTTTTCCCTACCTTACAGACTGTTGGTTTCAGTTCATTCCAGTACGCTATTAAAATCAGCTGACAGTTAAAGCATGCTTGAGATAAGTAATCTTTCGCAGCAAAAATTACATCTATTAAGCTTTTGTTGGCGCAACTTTATTAACCAGTCCTACACAGAACTGTATCGAAGGAAATGCATACCTCCACCAGGGAATATAGTCTGGGAAGATGGTGACTTTTACCAAGAAATTAAAAATGGCCATCCCTTCTTCATTCAAACATACATGTTAGCAAGCGAAACATTGAATTTTAGAATGTGTTTATCAGCTGAACATTTGATGTTGAAAGATTAGAGAATTTGGCAAAATAACAGGTAAACTAAAATACCATTTTATGTTGTGGAAATTGGTTGTCAGTAATGTAACGTGAAAATGGATAATTTATTGGGCTTAAACATGCAAAATTGCTGGTATGGTCCTTTAATAATAAGTGGTCTGTCACATTTTCATGGAAGTTTGAGTGACTTGGGATTAATTTGTTTAGTTGCTAGCAGGCGCTCGTTCCACCCCATATCAGGAAATGGAGTCCAGATTTTTTACTGCCTGGTGAGCAGAATTTTCTGTCTGTTTCTTTTTCTTTCTTTCTCTTATATTTGGCCTTGGTGTGTAAAATAGCCTTATAGACCTTTGTTACAGAGGACATTTTAACTAGTCATAACAGGAAAACCACATTTAACTAATAACTTAATGAAGGCTTTCTTCCATTTCTGTGCAACTGTGGATGACAACTCAAAATATATCTGAGAAACCTCTCTCTCTCTCTCTCTCTCTCTCTCTCTCTCTCTCTCTCTCTCAGCGATGCTATCCGTGCTGCTGCCAGGCTTATCGTGACAGGCATATCTCCTCACTGAATACTAAGCTGACCGAGAATTGAACTTTTATTTAGCTCGGATTCAACAAAAAATTTTGAAAAGCCCAAACTTTATTTTTTTTTATGTATTCAGTTTGCTCCAGATACTCGTCCTCTCTCGTGTTGAAAATTGTTATGTAAGCACATTTGCCATCATTCCAGTGGACTTGTCTGCCTGGATTTATAAAGTTTGTGTAGGCATTCAGCATCCTGGCTGAATTTATCCTAAATCTAGCTTCTACTTAGAATGATGCAGTTGGCAAGGAACTGCCACATGTGCCCTAATCCTATTTCACTAACCAACAATTTTTTTTAGCTATATTGATTTATTCAAATGCATAATATATATATATATATATATATATATATCACTATTATCAGTGTGTGCTATAAAAAAAAAAAAATGCTGGATTATACAACACAGGGTTGGATGGATGATGCAGCAAAGTAATGGCGCCACACCTTCATTCACATTCATGGCAGCAGTCTCAGATGACTGAACTTCAGTATCAACGGCAGGTTAGACCTTACCTTACAAGGCATCTCCATCTCAAACCCACTCCAGTCTTCTTAGCCAAAGATCCACAGCCACTCCAGATGCGCATAATACTGCACAAAGTAGCTTTACTACTCCATACTGGGTTGGGGTACACACATTCGGTAGCAAAGCTGTTGGGATAGCAAATATCTCCAGGCGAGCTCATCGTTAATAAGCTTGAAAGCACTTTTAAACCCCATTGGCACTCTACCTGCATTACCAGAGAAGCTATTAGTTATGTCGGCTCTTACATAATCATATATGCAGTTGTAAAGGGAGAAAGATAGAAAGATAAGAGGAGAGATACAGAGAGAAAAAGCAGGGAGGGTGCCCAGCCTTGGCCTTTAAATTGCTGATGAGTGGGTGTTCATTTCAGAGTCACTGGGAATATTAGCCATAAAAACACTCATACTATCATAATATCATCCAGGGCTTATTAGCTAATTATTGCAGCGGCCGGTTCTGTTAAATAGTGAAGACGGTGTTTTGGTAATGAAGTGTGAAGAGCTTATAGTGGTAAAAGTCTCCACTCAGCACCGCTGGGATGCGCTGCCAGTACGACTCCTATTATTACTTCTGCCAGCATCCCAACAAAGCTGCAGCTCGACAGCTGAGTAATTGGAGTTCTGAGTGTGTGTGTGTGTGTGTGTGTGTGTGTGCTCGCTGACTGCTTTATTACTTCCTGAGCTGAGGCGAGAGGAAGGTCCTTCAGGTGACGCTTAAAGTAACGCAGGCGCTGGTAGGGTCTTGATTGGGGAAAGCGGCTCATTTACCTTTCCAACATGCAGAAACAGACTCACACGGTGACGGGCCACAGCAGAGAGCACAAGAAGAGATCCAGAGTTTGCTTTCACCGACTCGTGCGTCATCTTGGTATCAAGGATGTTTAGACACTCAGCAGAATTATGTGTCTGCTTGTCGCTGTCTGAAATATGGCATCTCCTTCCACTTTTTCTCACAGGGCTCTAAATATACATTTTGGTTATCTGCTATGTAAACATGAACATATCCTGGGAAATAAAAAGGGGGGGATATTCTGGCAGCATAAGCTAAAGAGTCCAAAAAAACCCAAAAACACACACATTGATCCATTTCTGCTCTTCCGTGCTGCAGTACCGCTGTGCACACTGAGTGAAAACAGATTTTAGATTCCGTCTCTTTAATGACCCCCACCTGAAAAGCCTGTGGTGTTCTGATTGGACAGATGCATCAGCCCTCAGCTGGGGACACACCCCAGACTGCGAGGCTTGCCTTGCCAAAATCTCTCTTGCTAGTCTTATTCCTCATAGGCAGGTAGCATGTTCCCTTTGAACATCCTGTCAATGCACAACAGAACTGTAATACTCTTTCTTTTTAATTGTCACAAATATTCACGTTTGTCATGTACATGATCTGACAAAATGATTTGAACAACATCATTGAGGTCAACAGGCAAAAACAAAATAACAAAATAACATCAAAGCACATTATTCAGGATTTAATATATCTAATTTAATTTTATCATAATAACCGCCTTTCCCTTTTAATCAAGACAGCACAGATTTTTGGCATTCTCTTAAATAGATTTAGAAAGTAATCCCCAGAAGTAAGATTCCATCCATCCTGCAGACAGGCCCACAGCTGTGAAACTGTTTGCGGCTGTCGAATGCAGACTTTCATATCCAGATCGTCCCAAACCTTCTCTATTAAGGATAAATCAGGGGATTGTAGAGGCCAAACCATAATTTTTAACTGGCTATATCTCTTACGGTCCTGCAGGTGCTTTAACACAGATTAGAACCACTAGGGTCATTATCCTGCAGGAACCAAAATGTTCTTTCCAAAACACACAGGCCAAGAAAATCCAAGATTGTCCTAATAATTTTGTCAACTAGTGTAAATGATACTTGAATGTTGGTCCACAGTGTGTGTTGCTTGTAGACACTTGGACAATACACAAGAAATGGAGATTGAACATGTGACCTTTATGAAAATGCCTTCTCTATCCACTTTTTCACATTGCAAACAAAGCCCATATTTTCTACATCACAGAAACATTTCTGTACTTATCCAGTAGAGATTTGCTGTATTGTCGAATTACAAAAAAATAAATAAATAGCTTTCCACTATTAAATTTGAAAAATAATTTCTCCCTGCATGTGTGTGAAAACTACTGAACCAGAGACTTCAGTAGTCTTCAGTAGTCCTGTCTTGTGTTAATGATGAACAAATTGGTCCTTGCACATGCCCTGTGTGTGTGTGTGTGTGTGTGAGTGCGCCTTTGTTTTTAATATATGTGCAGGACTGAAGGATCCCACTGGAGTTTCTTATTAAATTCAGTTTAAAAAAATTGTTGCTCTTACTTCCACTTTCCTTTGTCGTCTTTTTGAATGCAGTTTAAATCGCTGTGGATTTCATTGGTTTTATTTCTCTCTCTCTCTCTCTCTCTGTCTTTTTGTCAATCCCTCTTTCTCGTTACTTCTTTCTTGCTTGTTTTCCTCCCTACCACAACTTGTAAGTTCTAAAAAGTCTTCAGGGACATGCTAACATCCTGACCATTTCTTCCCCATCAATCATCATTCCATTATGCTTCCATTATTTCTCTTTGTGCTTATTTCTCTCTAACACTTATTTTTTTTTGTTGTTTGGATGCCTTACTTCTTCATCCATTAGACTTTTTTTTTTTTTTTTTNTTTTTTTTTTTTTTTTTTACAAAATGTTACAACAAGGAATGCTAATTTGCAAACAGAAGATACTTTAGGTCTTACTGAGGATCACATTTGTGCAGTCCTATAATAATTAGCATATTAAACATGTTATTGTATTTTGTGTTGTTGTTTTTTTCTTCTTCAATGTTTGAACCGGCTTCGAAGAAGAAATCGGTCTTTATTTCTCCCTTCCTTTCCCTCCCTCTCATTAGTCAATGTCACTTTCACCTCTATGGTTCATTTACATTGTGTATGACATGTCAAAGAGGGTCTCAGTTGGCCAAGGGCAATGCCTCCTGTTCTCGGCATAATAAATCCACAAAGCATTCGGGGTATTTAGCATCTCTTTGTCTCCAGGCTCTTCATCCCAGTGGATGGACAAACAGCTCCTCCTCCACCCACCTCTTTAGTGTCTTTGTAAGACATGGCCGCCCCCACCCCACCCCCCAATACACTAATCTGCGTCATTGTCTTCCATGGGGAGGTCACCTGTGAAGCTTCTTTGCTTCAGAACACAAGTGAGGGGAATATTCAGAGGCGTGCACAGACTCATGCTGGCAGCCACATGCGGTTAGAAGCACACACACATGTTTACATGCACTTAATGCAAACAGACAGGCGTTTAACCACACGTGCAATTATACACATGCAGACAACATGGGAGCATCCTTGTGCAACCTTGTTCGAGTCAGACAGGTTAATTGTGATAATTATTACATGGGGTCACACATCATGAATGAGTCACATGATTCGAGGAAATTGAATCGTATGACTGTTAATAAAGAATTATTCTCCTGCATGGGTGGAGTTTGTTCGGACCAAAAAAATAAGTTAAATTAAGTTTTAGGATTCAATTTTAGATTAAATAACACACCAACAACCGGACACACATAAACAACTTCAGATAAAACCATGGAATGAGGACACACAATGACACGAGTGTGTAAAAAGTTAATACACAGTGCAAAGATGACAGTTTGTTTCTGAGGGAAGAAAGGAGATATGTGCTCTTGGCCACAGCTTAAGTATGTCTGCTGTTCCTCTTTGCCTCCTCCTGTTTATCATCAGATCCAAAGATACAATCATCCTTAAAGCACTCTGGAAATCCCAGAACACTCCCCTAACCTCATTCCCATCTTCCCACAAAACATAATCCTTCTCTGAGTACTTACTTTGGCCCACAATCATGGCTCTGATCAAGGCAAAACATTTTCACATCGTCTGGGTGATTTATTATTTTTTTCTCATGAAATGGTTTCTGCCAGCCATTTGGACATTAAAGGCAAATTAATTTGACAGTGTGCAGTGACTCTGGCAGATTTCTCCCGATGCTGCCCTTGCAGCTTTTTACAAATCACATGTTACTGGTGGACTGAAGTCCTATGTCTGGAACGTTTGGATAGGAGGGAAAAGCTCACTCGAGGCTCTCTGCCTATCTTTTTTGGCACGTACTGCAACTGTGAATTATTAATATGTGCTGAGATGCTTTCATTCGCCTGAAGGAAACAGTTGAAAAGACGTGAGTGAAGATATAGAGCATTAAAAATTCTTTCATTCTGCAGTGTTCCTAATAATGATCCTGTCTTGTGGAACCTTGTATTTTTTTTAACGACTGCAGATTTTTCTGTTTTTATCATGGCAGTACACTTGTATTCACCATAATGTGATATTTTATTTGTATCCATCCATAAGTCTCCTTTTATTTGCCATCTTTCATGGACTTGGTCAGCAAGTCTGCAGCTGGTTTGGTTTTCAGTGTCTTGCATGAATATCCTCCAGCTGAGCAGATGTATGTTGACTTTAGAGGGCTAAATTTCCAACCCACCACCCCAAACTCTGCTGCCAAATCCTTTGTGTCAACTGGGATTTTGTCAAGCAGCAGAGGTCAAGCCCACAGCTTGCTGACTCACAGTACATTTACTGTAGCTACCGAGCTGAGGCTTGTTCTTTCTTCTGTTAGCATACTGTTCATCCAAATCCCCAAATCTCTTGTCGTAGAAAAAGCCATAGAGAGGGTTCAGAGGGTGTAACTCAGAGATGAACCATTTGACTGCAGATCAACAGGTCCCTTGGTCAAATGTAGGTACACCCTTTGTTTTTCAGAAATCCACCAGGAAATCCACCGTCAAAGGGAGAATGTGTTCAAGTTGCTCTGTCAGCATATGTTCTGCTGAAGTCTTTGATCCAGACACTGGGTACATTTCGGAACACTTAAAACTCTCATCTTTTCTTCCTCTCTTAAACCAGTGCTGCTGTAGTAAACAATTAAAGCACCTTGCTATCTTCCTCTAAAACTTTTCCAAGGAAAGATTCCTATCTCTTCCTCTGAGGTGGTAGATGAGAAGAAGCGATCGATCTCTTACTACTTCAAAGTGCTCTAGCTGATCCTGCCCCTTCACTTGTACACCTGTTGACATGGCTTCCAGTCAAACCAAGAATTAATAATGCTTAACCTTTGAGGGTGATGCTCAGCTTTTAATTTGATTTGATTTAATTTTTCCAGTGCGGACCAAGGTCCTTAGGATTGTCATTCAAGAGCACATACAAGCGCCGAGCCCCATTTATAGATCAGCTGAAGAGTGGGTTGTGTATTGTAGCTGCTGACAACCAATATTTTGTGCCATTGAAGCAGAATTTGGCAGGTGTGAGTGTGAGTGTGTGTGTGTGTGTGTGTGTGTTTGAAGTTTTTACACACTGACAAAGCTAAAGTTGACAGAAGGCATCTCCCACACTGGAATGATTTCTCAGGGTTGATTGTGTTTTTGTCAGCAGGGAATCACTTTCTTTGGCAAGGTTTCAGCATTTTCAATAAAAGTCACATATTGACTTCATGTGTTGACCGATCAAACTAAACCCTAAAGTGTAAGAAGCCTGGTAGCTTTTGGCCGTACATACAGCTTTTTCAATTCCTGGTGGTGGTTGCAGTGTTTTTAATCATGAGCGACATGGCTGCATTTCAGGCTGAGTGAGATTTATGGCTTCTTTTCTCCAACGCCCTGCACCTCCGGTAATGGAGAAACGCACAAATGGTGTTTACAAGAAAGGTGCTGCTGTGGGCCTGTTTCTGGCCAGCTCAGTGTTGTTTGGTTTGCTGATTAGTCGCTCTCCGGAGGGGCAGGTGTGTCGGGAATGTGCATAAAGGGAGGGAGCTCCTGTTCTTGTGAGTCTGGTTTAAGAGTGGACGGGGTTTTCGGTGTCACGATCCCATGTTTATTGTTTGTTCTGCAGGTGAAGATGTGTGTGAGAGAGATGGGAGGCACGTACACGTAGATGATTTCCATCACTCAGAAGTGTGTTTGCACTCATGCATACATGCACACTTACAAACACACAAACAAAGAGGCACAGAGCTGGTTCTGCCGTTCTCTGTGAGTGGAGCCTCAACTTCAATGAATCAGGTGTGATTTGGGGATGAACTTCAGTATGCCTCTCCTTTCTGAGATCTTCATTGTCTGGGGAAACAGTCTGAGAACACGAGACACACACGTTATTATGGCTATATGTCTAGATATCGGTTGCTAGAGGCCTTCTCTCTAAGGAATGTCTCTCTCCAGTAAATAGACTGTATTGTTTTTATGTCAGGGGAAGTGAATCGGTCTCTGTCTCTCTCTATTTCGTCTTCACAATGAAAGCTGGAATGGTTGACTCAGCAACCCTGTGGGGATACGACTCTCCTCTTCTGTGTTAGTATCTGACTGAGGAGCTGTGATGGGAGATCCAGCTGGGTACCAAATCTAATATGAACCTCAATTTGACATTTGAAGCTTGTCACTGAGTTACCTGCAGAACAGAAAGGACAGAATAGATCCTCAGAACTTTCTTGGTAAGTGGCAACTTTGACTCATGTTGACAGATGTTAAAATAACATTGTTTATCATTGTTTACCGCATGGGTATTTTGATTTTCTAAATGTCCATCATGGAATCAGCTATAAAAGTGAAATGAACAACTGCAGATTGCAGGCTGGTGAGAAGAATTTAGACGTAATTCATGAAATTTATGACAACACGGCGTCAGGCTAAATAAGTGCCATGTTATTTGAAGCTCATTCATTAAAAATTCTCTTACATTAATCAACACATCATTTTCCTGACTGACGTGTTGTTGTAAGATGTGTCACAGGTGTGTTTTATGAATTGCTTCCCCAACATATCAATAAAGAAATGCCGCAGTAGCGCCTCTTTTGAGACAAACGCTGAAGTAACAGGCGTTTGTGAATGAGGGACCGTGGTTGCATGGCAATATTTGTTCTAATCATCACATTAAGTGGTGTGGTTTAATCCCGCCCGTCGAATTAGCTGAATAGTGATCTCATAAATCTGTACAAGGTTTCATTACATTTGATTCTACGTACAAGTAAATTTAAATTTGACAAGCAAGGACACAGGATTGAATCTATAATTTAACAGTAATGGCTGAGAAAATGTTTTTTGTTTTCTAAGTTGAAGAATTTTTCGGTCGACCATTGAGGCCTTGTTGTGGGATTCCGAATGCTACTGTATATACAGTACTTCAATAAATCATCAAAAAAAATTGCACATAATGAGCTGTAGCTTGATTAAATTATAATATCGGTGTTACAGGTAAACTGAGCAACTGGGTCTAAGTGGGGAATAAGCTACTTAAAGCTAAGCAAAGAGACTGGGCTATATTTTAACAGAGCAATCACAATCACTAGCTAGACTTGTCTCTTTAACCAAGCACACCTGCTATTTTTATTCATATAGTCATAGTGCACTACATGCAAAACGGCTGGGTGAGGTGGAATATAAATCAGCGGGATGCGGTGATTAATCTTTATCTTCCCAGCCAGTAACATTCCCTGTCTCAAAACCTTTAACCAGCTGTGTCAGTCACAGCGGCGCATGATGAAAATGCCTCACCAGCTGGAGAGCAGAGACAGCTCAAGTAGGAAAATAATATCAGTCAACTCACAAATATAAAGAGCCATAAATCTCTAGCCAAAAGCAGAAGGAGTTGAATTTCCATTTGTGGAGATTGAAATCCAAAAATGCACAAGATGTCATTATGAGATGGATTTTGTGCCTTCTTCCCGCTGTCCCGACATACAGACACCAAACTGATGGTCGAAGTGCTTTTCATGGTCTGCAAAATAGTAAAGTGTATTCATACTGCCACATTAATAGAGCCCTAAAAAAAAAGATGATGGAACAGTACTTCTAACAGTAAAACACACATACGGTAAAATGTATACCTAAGACTATAAGGTATACAGAATCTCTAATTATACAGATTCTGACAGACTTGTATCTGCATGGGTAGTTTGGTTGAAAGCCAAGTGGGATTTTTGTTTTCACATACACCCCTTTCCCTTTAAAGTGCTTTTCCATGCATCCAGCTAATCAGCTGCATTTTGTATTTTTGGTGAAGGTCAGCAGTTAATGTTTATTCAAAGTTCTTCTTGTCTCTCCCTCGGATGTTTCATCAGATTACAGTTTGCTAAATACTCTGAGTGGTGCTCTCTACCCCGTTTGGGCATCAGCTGCCTATTTAAAACCTCTACATATTTCATCTTCTTTTCCCACCACTCCTCCAGAAAGGGNCCCCCCCCCAAAAGTGAGGACCTTTTGTCCCAATATGGCAGACGTGGATGATTCAGGTTCAGTATGCATTCCGTGGAAATCCCCTCGCTGCACACAAGGGACATCAATATGTAGTCAGCGGTTGAAGAGGAGATTGTTAAAATGGCTCAGTGCCATAATTTATTGAGACTCTAAACCAGCTCAGGCTTGATGAATTCAAAGTAGTCCAGGAAAAAAAATTGCTTTTAGGCATTTCAGGATTCCATGTTCTCATGGCATTTATATTTAAATCAGTTTAATGTGAAAGCATGCACTTGGAGTATGCCAACGCGAGGGGACCACAAAAGAAAATATCCAACTTAGCTACCCGACAGGCATCATCAGAGGTGTGCTGCTCGCTGCACGCTTATGCACATAATTTGTTTTTCATGCTGGTGAGGACCTTTATGGAAATCTTTAATTCCATAGCTCATAGCCAAAATAGTAATAAAGTTTTACCGTGTTTGATCTGTCCTGGTTCTCTTAGGTACTCCTGGTTAGAGTCTAGGAAGAGGATAAGTCCACCTTCAGTCACTTAAAGGACATACCATACTGGTGGTTTTGCATGTTGTAAGCCAATAAATACTACCCGCATACACATTAAGTTACTCACAACCATTTTCCAAACCACAAAACTATATTTTAGTTTTTTGTGCTGTTTTTGCCAAATTCCTTATCTTGGAAAATCAACTGTTGAGGTGATACACCCACTTTAAAATTCAGTGGTCCTTTAACCAGATTTTTGATAATTTTCTGTTGCTGCAATGGGTTTAGCTGAAACTAAGGATAGAAATACATGATACCAAATACAGACCCAGCCTCAGCTTGTCCTCTCCGTAACCTTATCAGTATGCTGAAGCATTAGCTCCATTACCTTATGTTGTCAGGAGGAAGGGCCACGCTCTCCTCTCCCAGGTATAATAAGGACCCTCTCTTTACTTCATGCCATTTCAATGATTGGAAACTTCCAGCTTTAATACATTAGAGAGCTGACCCTTAGCTCTTTCCCCACTAAGTTAGAAGTTGATTTTGCTGTTTTATTAGTGCTGCTTTGGGAAAAGTGGTAAAGTTAAGTGGATGTAGGTGACAACTTCACTGGATGCTGATGTTATTTACGATGAATGATTGTACTATCTAAAAAAGTATATGTAATTTTTTACTTTGTTGTGCTGATGTAGCCCAGGAAAGAGACTGGTTAAAATCTAAATTAATCTTTGTAGCAGAAAGTAAGAAATCATCTTTCATAAAGAAGTACACATTTATCCCTAGTAGTAATCTAGCCAGCAGAAGTAAGCAGTTCTCCTCTGAAGGTCACAGAATCGTTTACTTCCAAATAGACAACTCTGTGCCTCGGCACCTTTGGAGAACAGAATTAACCAATCAGAAAATCTAATTGACTCAAGCTGATGAGGCCTCTGCTTTGTACAGGTTGTCACCTTGTTGCTTTTGCTGAGATGAAACAAACATTTAATTTCAACATTACACAGCTTAAAATGAAATCTTATGGGTGCACGAATTCAGAATAGAAAACCTCCTGTAGCCGCTATGAGTAAATAATGTAAATTACAGTGGACTTATGCTAATAATGTTAGTTTATTGCTTGTTTGATTGCTTGATTTTTATAGTGTACCAAATGAATTGAAACCAGTGATAGTCTCTGAAGTAGTATATTTTGGGAATTGGCTGTCAGTAACGTGTATATGTCAGTTGTGTATATTGGATGACAGAGACGTGCAAAATCACCAGTATTGTCCTTTAAGATAAGACAAAGTATGGTAATTGTTTTTATTGCTTTTGTTTTGTTTTGTTTTTTGTTATGTGTCTGATTTATTGTGATAAGGCGCAAATGAACTGAGTCTTAAAGTCACAAGAACACTTCTGATTGTGAAAATGTTTCATGGACGGTGAGTCATGTAACTACAGTTAGATTAGATTAGAGACAAATCAAAGACCAAAGGGATTCCTGTATGAGAATCCAAATTTTCTGGCCGACTGCACAGGAAGGCAGATTAAGAAAGTTGGGAGAAAAAATACATGACTCTGTTTTCCTGCCATGGTTTCTAATGGACGAGAGGGATTATTGCACTACATACCTGCAACTCATTGGACATATGACTGATATATTATTGCATTATTTTGATCAGTTCTGTCGGTCCCAATTATTGATCTATAGACAACAAAATACATGTCTGTTACTATTTTTCATTAAGCGATTCAAGACATAGTTGTGTTTTGTGTCATCATCTTCGCTGATATTCAGAATTTGGCACCTGCTATTCTAGTCTTGTAAAGTACTGCTTCTTCATGCCCTCATCTGTAAATATGAATCCTAATATACTGTATGTTATATATTGTTTGTCAGAGGGCACGTTGAGCCATTTTTACACATGATCTGGTTATTGTACATATGTGGACTTTGTCTTTAATCACAAGGAATCACAGGTTGGGATATGTACCCATCAAAATATGATAAATATAATTTCTTTCTTTTAAATATCAAGATCTACAAAGAACATCAAGAAGTAACAGAAATGGAAAATGAATTCATATAATCCTGGAAACATTCTGATTTACAGTAAAAAAACAAATTGGCTTGCGTAGTTTTAAAGTTGTAAGATTAGAAAATCTGATAAGAATGCTTTTTAACATTGCCTTTTTTAAATTTTGTATTTTTTTTTAATATTTGTTAATATAATCAATGGCTGCTGTTCTCTACAGTGATCTATACCAGTTAATTTATTTCTCCTCTAAGCAAGGTGAACACAAAAGATAAAAGACCAATACTGGGTAACAGCCTCCAGAGAATCTGACCTCTCGCTGTGGCGAATTGCGGTGTGTGTAGATCGCTATGACCCTTTGCCCTGGCCATAATCCCTCACTGCAGGGGCTGGATTAGAGTTTTGTGTTATTAGCCACCGCCCCTCGGTCTCTCTCCCCTCTTCAGCCTGGATCGATGGCTTAGTCAGTCTGAAGTGGCGGTGTTGGTTATTAAACGTGGGACCAACCAAACCCTTTGGACTGCCGGGATAATCCTATCACAAATTAAGGAGAGGGAAATTGGTCATGGAGGACAGGGAGGAGAGAGAGATTTTTCATATTGTGACCTTCTAAACAATGAACACGCAAGCGTTCTCAAATGCACACACGCACACACACTCATTAATAGCTGTTTTATTTACCCTGTGTTAATCTGCGAAGATTTGAAATTTGTGATGGATCAGCATTTTATTAAAGAGAAGATTTCTCTAGATGCAAATATGCTATTTATGTAAGTATCTGCAGGTTGCATCATAACATTCTGTTTCTCTCCTTCTGGTGACGTTAACTGTGCATAAACAAACAAGATGGCTGCCAAGTGTATTCTGCATTCATTTGAAGTGTTGGTTGTGAACGCCCTCTAGAATTAACGCTGTAATTTGCAAGACCTCCAAAATCGGTGAAGGCAGTAATGTCAACTTTTGTCACGTCAGTAGAGCAGCCACAGTGTAAATCTGCAAAATGGCTGACAGTTAGATAGGAGAGTCTGATTGAGCTCTTTAGCACGGCAGATTCATCTAATGGCCTCACTTGTCATCTCCGTTGTTGCCACTGCCGAGGTTTCTTTCACAGTCATAACAAGTAAAATCAGATCTCATTTATTGTTGCTATCTTTTTTTTTTTTTTACATTTCTGAGTGAAATTGGAAGTTGTTTTTAAAGGACCATACCATCCATTTTGCATGTTTGAGCCTAATACATATAGTTTTTACATGTAACATTATTGACAATCATTTCCCAAAGCATACTACTGGAACGGCAAATTAAAAATTGTTTTTCCTACCTTCTAGACTGCTTTTGGTTTCAGTTTATTCTGGTACACTATTAAAATCAACTTGTTGATGAAACATTCTTGGGATAGGTAATACATCATTGTGAACAACACTTGTGTTCAGGTTTTTTTTTTTTTAAGTTACGTAATTTTTGCGTTTAAGCGCAATAAAGTGTGGAGTGAATGTATGTCTCTACTGGGGAAGATAGTCCCAAAAGAAGACCTGTGTTTATGGAAAAATTTAAATGACTTTGACTTCATAAGGCTTCATAACTATTAGCAGGTGAAACATCGATTTGTAAGGTGGGTGTATCGCTTGAATAGTTGGTTTTGAAAGATTAAAAGATTTTGCACAATATTAGGAAAGCTGAGATACGGTTTTATCCTTTGGGAAATGATTGTCAGTAACCTTATGTGTATGAAAATTGAATATATTAGGCTTAAACATGCATGATCGCTGGTATAGTCCTTTAAGGTGTTCTAGGGCAGACCATGGACAATTTATGTTTTGGCCCTCGCATTAGTGGTGGATGTCATATTTACTCCTCCAAACAGACATGAATTACACAAGCGTATATGAGCAGAACTGCTTCTGCAGCGACTGCGGATGGAAGCATGTGCATAGTTAGCATCAAATATAAAGCTTTTGTAATATGTGCTGAAATGTGTCATAACACATTATTTACAGAAATAACTTTGCCAAATCTCGTATCTGTTTCAACATTCACCGATATCTGCACTCAGATCAAAGCAGTATCTTGTATCATATCACATAATGAATGAAACAAGACAAGAGAGAGGCTGAACTTTACAAATCGCATCAGAAATGATGTGACATCAGTAGATATGGCACAGTGTCATACAATATCATAAATACCATATGATAGAATGCGATGGCATGAGATATGTTAAGATGTGATGCGATATGATACAAGATACTGCTTTGATCTGAGTGCAGATGTCAGTGATTGCTGAAATAGATAAGAGATTCATCAGAATTATTAAATACAGTTTTATGTTCTGGAAATTGGAACATAATGTGAAAACAGGTAGTATTTATTGGGCTTAAACATGCAAAATCTCAGAATTTGCATGTTTAAAGACAGGTATTGGTCTTTAAGCAATATTTTGAAAGACATCCGGGTAAAAGTAATGCAGTGATGGTAAATGATCAGGCCAACATGTGTAGTGAAAATGTTTTCTATGCAGCATTGGTTTATTCGAATCACATCTGAAAATGGTCATAACGCATAAAGTACATCAGTGTTTTCACCAAAAAAACAAAAAAACAAGCTAAACGTTTGATGAGAGTGGAGCCTTGTGGTATTCTGGGAGACAAAGCAATGCTTTTAATCCACAACAAGTGTCTCACTCCACTTCTCCTGTCCAAACTCACAAACTCAAACACAGAGGCTTGCTACAAAACGACGAAGAAGAAATACTCCATGCTGCATCCACTCCATAGTACAGCGGTTTGAAGCTTTGATGTGAGAATTCAGAATGGCACAGAAACAAAATACGCTGCATACAGACGTTTGAAGATGGAGGATGATTACCGTGCTGTTCATTATAGAGGCTTCCACTCTCTATTCCATCTCCCTCTCTCTAAGTGTGCAGAGGAGGCGAAAAGTCACCTTGACCCTCATGATAACCTTTGTTTCTTCACTTCTGTTACGTCTCACAAAATTCCATCTCTTTCATCTTGTGGTACTTTATCTTCCCCTTTCTTTTTCATGGTATTAGCATTCTTTTCTTTTTGTCTTTTTTCCTTTCTCCATCTCTGTTTCTCTGCATCTGAGCATCTGTGTTTCTCTTTTCTCCCTCAATGTTGTCTTTCCTGTCCCCTTCAGTTTTTTTTTTTTTCCATTTCAGGATCTCTCCCTCGCTCCCCATTTCTCTGTATTTGCACGTGTGTCATCATCTCTAAGCCTGACATGTAGGATAGTACCGGATGTTAATTACCCCACCCGTCTGAGGTGAATGTCATTAGAGCCCTGAACTGGATTTGAACCAGCCGTTACAAGGAGGGAGGGGCAAAGTCTATTAAACACCATTATTGAATTTTCTCCCTAATTTAAGAGTAGCGGCATGACGACTGGTTGTCTGGCTGCTGGCATCTGTATCTTTGCTCAATGAAGACCAAAATCCCTTTGAAGAAGACTACAGACAACTGCCAAAATAAATGAAACACATCAGTAATGGAGGAAAACAGAACATATTAAAAGCTGCTTGTGAATTCTGTTGGTGTGGCGTGCGTCTGCTTAAACCCACAGCAGAGTGCTTCAGTGTGGATGAAACCAGCCGGCAGCTAGAGGGAGTGTCAGAGAAGTTACTTTGAAAGTCAACTTTTAGAAGAACTGCAGCAAAGACTGAAAGAAGAAATATAGTTTTATTAACTCCAGACGCTGAGAGAAAGTAGTTCAAACCACTGCCAACTTTACTTTTTTTTTCACTTTTTGGTGCATTAGTTCATTTGAATATGAGCACGTTTGTTAGAGAGAAACTCAGTCAGGCTCGCGTACATTCACGCGTCCGACAAAATTTGTAACTCTCCGACTCCATCAGGCAAGCACTTCATGCTGCGATTGGCCAGATTTTAATTTCTCTCTCAGCTCTCTTTTTTTCTTTGTCACTGTGTCAGCGCAACGAAAATGCACTCCCTCATCCACGTTTAAAACTCCATTTCTAAGCAAGTGGAGATCATAAAAACAAACAGAAGACAAAATTCCTGTTAACAATCTTTCCCTTCTCAAAAAATGAAAGTTTGTGCCATTTTCCTCATTTATATGATATATCGCATTGAGATTGCAATGAGAAAGACAGGCGCACATTCACGCCACCCCCTCCCCTCTCGGTGATGGCTGCTTTTCTCCCTGTACTGTAAAACTTGTGATCTTAGCAGGGTGATCCAGAGTAACTCTCATTGCATACAACAGTAAAATAAGATTCAGTTGCCATGTAAATTATCTGATTTTTTATTTTTACTTTTCTTTGTCATGCACACAAAGTGACCACATGGACTTATAAGACACCAAATACATTGCTGCAGTGTTGAAACGAGGGAAAATCTCTAAGATATACTGTGAGAACATCCAAAATAACATCGAGACTTAGCCTAATACAAAAATTTTACATCTTAAACAGAGAACTTTGTCTTCTCTCCCAAAGCTTTATACAGAAAACCTGCAACTAAAAAAGCTTCCCTTCCCAAAAACACAAATCTAGCCTTTGATAGTCATTCAGCCAAAAGAAATCTGCTATGATTGAAGACATTTTATGAAAAAACACAGCCCTTAAATCATCATATAAAGAACAATAAAACATCAAATGAACTTCACTGTCTCTTGAAACCCACATAACATACAGAGTTACATTACATCCAGAATTATTAATATTACAAGCACATGAGTGAAACTAAAATGTCAGTGCCATAGAGACCAGATTTCACATGGCGAGGTGAGAATTAATAGTGAGTGAAATAAAGTTGAGAGAGGAAGGCAGGAATATTTGAACAGATCAAAAGTATAACTGGGATGATCACTGACATAACACACTGATGTCACCTGTATTTTTTTTGGAGCCTATTGTGCAGTTGTTCTGCATCACCTCCCAGCTTTCTTTCAGGACGTCACAAGAAACACAAAGAGCTCATTTGCATTCGGAACTCTCCGGTCTTGTCACATTATTAAATACACATAATTTGCAGCGCTCCATAAGCCATGATTAAAATGTGTCACTTCCACCACTAAGACGTGTCTCTAGTGTATCAGATGGAAGATTAGCACCAGCATATGCTCGCTGGAATGATCCGCTGATAGATGACAGGTGGTTACCCAACTATTTGCATAATTATGGGTGCAACGCGCAGGCTGGTTGAATGTCATAAACAAATCCATATGGCCTTTTGGGAAAATCCAGACGATTCACACCACATCTCGCAGACACTTCCCGCCTTTCCTGTAACAGACATCAGCGGGGTTTCTTTCTGATTTTAACTGGAGTGTGAAGTAACTCCATTCCCTCTGCTTGTTTTGGCAGTGTTGATTAACTGTGGGAACTTATTGAGTTTGAGCAGAGCGGTCAGTGTTTCAGCTGTAACACGGCCCAGTGTTTTTCTCTCGAGTTTTGTGGTCGATGTTTGGCTGTGAGACCCAATTTCGCTTTGGGTTCTTTCCAGAATCGGTTCCAGTCTGTTTTGCGGCGTAAGTACGGTTCTTATCTCAAGAGTCATATCACGACACAGGACCAGTTCCCTTCCCGTTTATGGTTTTTGTAGCTGTCAGGACAAAGCCAAAACTTGATAGTTTAAATTGTACATTTCAGTTAGCGTCATCGGACCTTTTACAGAAACAAAAGTACTTATCACCACTTCCCATGTTGCCACTGACACTGCAAGAAATTTGCTCTATTGGTGATAAAAGCAGTGTAAGGCAAAAAAAAAAAAAAAATNGAAAAAAAAAAAAAAAATCTTCTTTCTTTCCTCACATTTTCTTTTTTCTACTCTCATTCCATCACTTACTTTTTCCCTTCTTATCCCTTTTTTTCTGTCCACCTGTTCATCACCTCCATGTGTTCCTGTTTCCCTGCAGACATGCCTCTCAGCGTTCGCCGCAGCAGTGATCCATCTCTCGCTGAACTTCCTCTGGTCAAACTCCAGGTCGGGCCGGAAGAACCGTCCAGAAAGAACCCGACACGCTGGTCCACAACTGCTGGCAGCCGAAAATACAACCACAACACAAACACTGGCACTGGCAGCCTGGAACGAAAGGTGACATAAACCCTAAACTTGATCTTTGGCTCAAAATTCAACATAACATGACTTACTATAAGGAGGAATACTCTGAAAGAAGAAGTAATTACTGTTTTCGGGGTGTTTAAAGGTTGTGACAGTTGTCTTAAATTTCAGGAAGCTCTGAATTTAATTAATTCCTCATTATTTGGCTTCCAGTAACATAATTATACCAGTGGAGTGGTGTAAACATAAAAAAGATTGATTTTATGTTTCCTATTACACCGCCGTCTAGTATGAACCAATTCAAGCAGCATCTTGCCTGAAGTATTTTTTTTAATAGTGCTGCATGAATTACAATGTCAGGAATATGTGATTTAAAATCTTCTGTACCTTTAATCTCCAGCTCATTTTCCATTTTTAACTTTCTTGCTTATATTTCTCGCCTCATTTTCTGTACCGTTCTCCCCTTTGCCAAGTCAGAAAAGAAATAACTCAAAGATATGGAAGCTGGGCTGATCGACTTGCAGATATCTATGGATAGTCTTTTATCTGAAACAAGTTCTTTTTTGATAACACTCCTTCTTTTCTGTCATTAAAAAAAAAAAANTTTATCTGAAACAAGTTCTTTTTTGATAACACTCCTTCTTTTCTGTCATTAAAAAAAAAAAAGACCAAGGACTAAAGATTTTTCCGAACGCTTCGCCTTTGTTCTAAATTCATCTTGTCTGAGACACAGCCACTCAGGTACATTTCCCCTGTGGGACCCAAAAAAAAAAAAAAAAAANCAAAAAAAAAAAAAAAAAAGGGAAGCCAATTAACTTCTAAAATGTCTCACCTTACATGACACAGAAGGACTTTTCCTTCTTGCCGTGAATGAGATATTCCCAATGAAATGAAATGGGGAGGTTAAATAAAGGGGGGATGATGGAGTGCCTGGAACGTGCCGTGACAACCCTCGACGTGATTAGTATGTCTGCATGCATCGTCTGATAATCCTATTTAAAGACACTTTACTTGTCAGAGCCTTAACATCTTAACATCACTCTCCAGTGGAGGGTGGAAAGGAAAGTTAGACGTAAAGCCGTTATTAGGCCTTTTATTTTGTCAGAGAATCCTCCCCTTCCCTCCACCCTGTATCAAACTGAGAAAATGTATTCTTAAACTCAAACTTGTCTGACAGGATGATGAATATTATAACAGCAGGGATTTCAGCTGACCTTGTTTTCTGGGTGGGGGGGATTTTTGCTGCTGTTGTCTCTGCAAGTCATTGATGTTTAGTTGCTTTGCACTATGGGCAGAGGTGGTAGAGTAGCCAGAAACTGTACTCAAATAAAAGTATTGTTACTTTAAGATAATAGTGACTCAAGTATAAGTCAGAGTAGTCACCAGAATAATTACTTGACTGAGAGTAAGAAAGTATCTATTAAAAAGATTACTTGAGTACTTTGATCAAGTTTATTCTTTTGAATAATCAACAAGGTATAAAGTGCTCATTTGAGGGAAAAAAAATGCAAAATAGCCATGTGTAGCTCCTAATACAATCCAAATTATATCATATAAAGAAATAGTAGACCGTAATAAATCAAATATTTACCACATAACAAATCATGACAATTCTGGCCTGGCCCCAAGACAGTTAGCTAGGTTAGCTTCATGAACTTACTCACAATAGAACAGGAAAACTTGAGTTAGCATTACCAGCAGTAGCTAGTTAAGACAGTTAGCTAGGCTAGCTTCATGAATTTACTCAGAATAGAACAGGAAAAAAAACTTGAGTTAGCATTAGCAGCAGCAGCTAGTTAAGTAGCTAACATTGCAGCTTACCGCCACGTTTCCTCAAGTTCCATGTTGATTCTTAGAAGCTGAAATGTCACATTTTTAGCAGACAAAGACGCAACGCATTATGTAGCTGTTGGTTTTGGTAGACTGAAAAGAAAACAGTGTTTGAATGTGCCTCTTCTAAACCTCCTGCTGTTGATTCCACCATGACTGTTCTGCTACAGGTGAAACCATGGAAACGGAGGGTGGGGGCCGTGGCTACCTGGAGCTGAAGCAGACGTATGTCTGACAATGAGAGAAAAACTGAATGTGACTGAATTCAAATGGGTGAAATCAAAAGTAACGCAANTGTCTGACAATGAGAGAAAAACTGAATGTGACTGAATTCAAATGGGTGAAATCAAAAGTAACGCAAACAGTGCAACCAAATGTAGCAGAGAAAAAGTATATATTTTTTACTTAATAAATATACTCAAGTATGAGTTAAAAGTATCCTGCAATAAAACTACTCAGTAAAGTACAAATGTGAAATGAGTTGTTAGCATATCTTGACAAAGAAAAAGAAACAAGACAGCTACAGTACACCTTTTTGTATAGTGAGAATAATTTAAGGTCATATATTTGATTAAGCCCCCACCAAACAAGAAGTTAATGAGATATTTTTATTTTGAACACACATTTTAAGGACTTTTTGAGTGTTATTTTTCTTATGTGAGTTGGTAGCTAATGTGTTGCTTTGTGGCTGCCAATTAAGGGCAGTGAGGTACTTTAGCGTAATGGCTATCAAGTGCAAATGCTAATTATCCTGTTTAGCCTCTTTACATGCTAAGGTTGTGATGAGGCTACATTGTTATTTATTTCCCTTGTTGTTATGTTTTATGCAGTTCTTACAGGCGGTTTGTGTTTGTAAAAAAGAAACTCATTAAATTTCATTGAACCACCACAGAGTCCTTTATTCTGCTGGGATGCTGCGAGCGGACTGAGAAACACGCTTTATGCTTGATTTGCAGTGAAACAATGTCCATTTTGAAGAGTGGAAATGTAAAACACCATGATGACATCAAACACGCCCATTTTGAACAAAACTATCCTTGGAACACGGAGTTAAGAACCACAAACTGCTGAAATTGTCATGAAGTTACCAGCAGAATTATTGTAAAATTAATTACAGTGTTTGCTTCAATCAGCATTTTTCACCATGAATACAGTGAAGATCTCAGCAGCAAACTCACTTATAAACACTTCATCAGTGTTTTATTTGGCCGTCACAGCTTTTGTCCCCCAGTTTAAGGACTTAGTTAAACAACAAAGGTGAAACTTCTCCCATTATTACAGAAATGGTTGTTGTGCACATACTTCATAGTTTTTGGAACTTAAATGTCACTCCCTTTTCTGACCCGTGATGCAGTAGAAATTTTATTAAGTGGACTTCTTAGACTCTAGTACCTCATCATACTGAATGTGACAAAAGATTATGATTAGGATTTTTAAGGTGGAATGAATTGCTCATTTGGACTTGTTTTGATTTTGGAAATAAATCCTAATGTTAAAGGACTATACCCCCCCATTTTGTATGTTTGAGCCTAATATATTCAATTTTCATAAACGTAATGTTACTGACAATCATTTNCCCCATTTTGTATGTTTGAGCCTAATATATTCAATTTTCATAAACGTAATGTTACTGACAATCATTTACCAAAGCATACTACTGGAATGGTGAATTAAAAATATTTTTCTTACCTTCCAGACTGCCTTTGGTTTCAGTTCATTCTGGTACGCTATTAAAGTCAACTTACTGATATTTGAAACGTTCTTGGGATAGGTAATCCATCATCAAGAACAAGACGTATATTCAGGTTTTTTCGAAGTTACATAATTTTAGTATTTAAGCGCAATAAAAGGTGCGGAGTGAATGTATGTCTCCAATACAGTCCCAAAAGAAGACCTGCGTTTATCAAAAAATTTAAACGACTGTGACTTCATAAGACTGTGTCACTATTAGCAGGTGAAACATCGATTTTTAAGGTGGGTGTATCGCTTGAATATTTGATTTTGAAANTATTAGCAGGTGAAACATCGATTTTTAAGGTGGGTGTATCGCTTGAATATTTGATTTTGAAAGATTACAAGATTTTGGAAAATATCAGGAAAGCTGAAATACAGTTTTATCCTTTTGGAAATGATTGTCAGTCACGTAACACATATGAAAATTGAATATATCAGGCTCAAATATGAAAAATAGGTAGTATGGTCCTTTAACTTGTGCTAGAGAATTCTATTTGCTTCTTCTGCAGCGGGTAATCTGATCAGATGACATTGAAAGGGATCTTTCTGTCACTGATGACTGTTATGAAAAGTAATAAGCTGCCATTTTTTTTCAGCTTGTCTAGAATTTTGGATTTCTTCAGTAAAGGGTCGTAGCCATCACAGTCCTCAGTCTCTTTTGCACATTCATCTGTCATATATTCACAGTCTGAGTTTCAGTCTATTTTTAGTCAACAGATGTTGAATGCGTTAGTCAGCACTGACTTTGAAATATTTACATCTTGGCACATATATAATCTTCAAAGGAACCATACATCACAGATCAGCATTGCCAGGTGGACATATGGATATGAGCCATAGCTGCAGGCTGAAAGTTTTCCTCTCTCCATTGTCTGGGATAATTCCCTTTACACATTACAGCAGCCGTGTTCTGCCGAAATCCCTGCGTCCACTTATGGTCGAGTCGGGTTTTGTTCTGCTAAATGTACATATGATATATAGCCGATGAGAAACCTCCGTCATCAGCCAGCATTGTAAACTCATCACATCCCACGATGACTTTCCAGATCCTCGTCCGCTGTGTTTTTTTTTTTTTTNTTTTTTTTTTTTTTGTTGTTTTTTTTTTCTTTTTTTTTTGCACATAGCCAAGCCAACTAAAGAGATTGGATCGCGGATATGAGCCTGGTGATTTACTGCTACGCCTCTCGTATCTGAGTTTCTTCAACTTTTACAGTCTGATGTGTCGTAAAAGTTTGTGGAGAGGTCCTTTGTCGTGTCGTGATGCAAAGTGGTGGAGTCACGTGACTGACTGAGTTTTACAGTCCTGTCTGTAGTTTTTCCTCAGGCTCCATCACACCACATTTGATTCCACTTAAACACACGACTTATTATACCGTACAGAGGATTGGGATTTTGCTTCCTATTATTCTTCCTTGCTCTTTTCCTGCTGCTCTCTCTCTCCCCGTCTCTTTCTCCAACAACCCAAGGGGAAATTTTTTGTGTTTTTTGTGTTATTTTTTTTTAGTCTTTTGCTCTTTTAAGCTATCATTTCTAAACTCAAACTTAAATTATACTCATTCCTTTTGTCCTTATTTGGCGAACCATAGTCTGTACTCTGATTTTTCTTATTAATTTATTTCAATTTTATTTAAATTTGGCCACAAGGACCTTCAATCATGGGGATTTCAAAGCCAAGGCTAGCTGCCTGGAATGTAATCAGGTGTCCTTGTGTGTACTTTTGTGCTCTTGGTCATTGTAATAAGTCTAGTCAAGTCTCCTGGTGTTGGACATTATCTTGGCACAAACTTTTTTTTTTTTAAATTTTCTGAAATGGAAGAACTTTATGACAGGCATCTTATTAGCAGTATATAGAATGGATGAATGGATCTGGCTTGTAGGTGGCAAAAGACAAGCAGCCCACTTCTACCACAAAATGCTTATTTCCCAACAAATGATTCATCAATTTGCCCAAGATTCAAAAATATAGATTCAAAATATGAATGATTTCAATACGGGCTTTACCATCAGTCTTCATTTGTACACTCTGTCTTTATAATGATCCCCTCCTCCTCCGGTTGTCTTGCAGGGCAGAGGAGGCCACACCTACCGGAGTCTTCCTCGTGATGCGAGTGGCTGGTCCACTCAGTTCCAGAGAGAGCTGAATCGATCGTNACCGGAGTCTTCCTCGTGATGCGAGTGGCTGGTCCACTCAGTTCCAGAGAGAGCTGAATCGATCGTCTCTCAGCGCCAACCATCCCATGGTGGACAGTTGGCTCGACCGACGGGAGCAGGTAGCATGGCGGTGGATTTAGCAGAGAATGATACATGCATTTTAATATAGCCAGTGGAACAGTCTGTTTGCACATATGAGCGCTGTAATGTCCTCAAAACTATTACTGGAAAACTGGTAAGGTGTTTTGTGAAAAAACTAGCTGCGGTTACATGGACAAATATTTCTTCAGCCTGATTGAAATCATTCTGATTAGAGATTCCAACTTAAGTGTTTACATGGACGCTAAATAAAGTGATCTGATAAGATATGTGTTTACATGCCCCAAAGTATTTAATCAGAATATAACTTTTTTGACATGTGCAAAGTGGTTCCGCCTTCTGTGAAGCGTCTAATTGCTGGAAATACAGGAGAAGAAGTTTTTTTTTCTGACGTTATTGAGAAAATTAAATTCATTCATTCATTCATTCATTCATTCATTGCCTGTTAATACCATTTTCAAGATGGACCCATATCGTGTTCTGGGAACAGTATTTGCGCTTCTGCTGTTCTTTCTAATTAAGCAGCATCACAACGCAACAGCTGACGTTACCCCCATGTAAGGCAAACATGCAGAAGAATATAGTTATTCTAACCAGAGAGAAACCATCGGCTTAAGTGTTTACATGGCTATTCGGCGCTGATATTTTCCAATTGAATGCATTATGAAAGGTTTAAACCAACTCTGCTCAACCCGATTGAAAATTCCTTCCGATCAGCCCGGATCGGATCGGGCCAGTCTCTTCCGATTGAGGNCAACCCGATTGAAAATTCCTTCCGATCAGCCCGGATCGGATCGGGCCAGTCTCTTCCGATTGAGGTGGTTACATAAGGCATTTTTATTCTGATTAGGCTATTATTCTGATTATTAGCGGAATATTAGGGTCGATGTAAACACAGCTAATGAGAAGCTCTGCCATTGAATGTGATGTTATCAGCAAAAGACACGTTGATTGGTTCAATGCATTGGATTCGCAGGTGAAAAGTTGGAAAAATCAGATTTGTTTCCCCCCCAAAGAAACTGTTGTTGATACGAAAGGCTCCATTAACAGGGCGTGAGTTCCAAACATATTAATGCATGGAATATTCACACAGATTATTCATTTCTGATGTGTAAAGGCAAGGTAAGTTTATTTATATAGCACATTTCATACACAAGGAAATTCAAAGTGCTTTACAGAGCAGGAATAAGAACAATAAAAAAAACAGAAAGACTGAAAGGGGCAGTTGAAATTAATAAAATTTTAAAATACATAAAATTAGATAAAAGTAAAGGCCTTTAGAATAGCACAAGTGTGTATGCAGTATTTCTGCAGCCTGGAAATGGACCAGCAAAGTTTCACACTTTCTTCCATTGTGTGATAATGCATCGTACCCTGTCACAATGTTGCAGCAGCCATAATAAGCACAGCAGTGACAGATAACAGATAGGAGGTTAAAGCAACACTCCAATCTGCAACACTGCAAACTTTTAACTAATGCAGCGGCTGACATCAGACTCAGTACTGGTGTTCTATGCAGCAACACGTAGCGTACATGGACAGCACGCTGACAGTCGCAGCGAGCTCGTCTCCTGCCTTCACTCTGTCAACACTCTCTGATTGTCTTACTCTGCTCCTGCTCCCCGTGCTCCTCAGGCTGTCAGAGCCAAAGACAAAAATGTTCCGTTTAAAAGTTATTAAAAGCGACAGAGGCTCTCTGTCAGGAGAACAGAAATGACCTTGAGAGGTGTCAGATGCACCAAGTTAGACATTAAGAGGATTTCTCCCAGTTTGTCAGTCTCTGTCGTTCGCCTGCCCACCACTACCTCCTCTACTCACCCTGACCCACGCGGGAGGTGTTTAATTGATCCTGATGTTGCTTTAAAGAAGAAGAAGATGGCAATAGGAGGGTGTGAAAGAACAAGAGCGGGGTAGGAAGACTGAAGAAAAGGTGCATGAGCTCACAGATAGAATAATTGAGAGACAGGAAAAGTGTAAAGAAAAGGGAGCTGATTGAAATTCAAGCTGCCAAAAAAACTCTTACTTCAAAATGACTTTTCTGCAGTAATCCGTTCCAGCCCGGATTCTCTGCTCAGCGTCTGGAGGGTTTGTGTTTGGTCTGTCTGCTCTTCTCTCTGCTTTTCGTGTCATTCAAAATCAAAAATGCCTCAAGTTCAGTCCTGCACATTATCGGGTGTTATTGATATCAGGCTGCACCTTTCTATAAAGGACCGTGCCGCTGATCGTGCATGTTGGAGCCCAGCATATTCAGTTTGTATACATGTTATGTTACAGCCATTTCCCAAAATATACCATTTTAGAGATTTTTTCTTACCTTCCAGAGAGAGAGAGAGAGAGATATCATCTCTCTTCATCTTTGTCTCTCTCCACCCTCTGTCTCACTCAGTTTGGATTGGAAAGAAATTAATTGAATTCACTGTGAAATTTCACAATCGTTAGCCCGAGCGGCCTGCCGCATCCTTCATCGCTCCTACCTGCAGCATCGTGAGGTGCTTTGTTTCCCTCCCACACATACCGGTTTGATAGATTTTTACAAACATACCCCGTTTGGGTTCATTAAAAAGAATTATTAACAATGCAGGCAGAGATAATGAGTGCATACACGCACGCACGCACGCACAAATACACGTACAAGGTCTTAGAAATGAGACCAATTAGCAGTTGTTTATCACAAAACATTTATCTCTTGTACTTTATTGTTCTGCTTTATGACTAAAGATAAAAGCCAAAGAAAGCTTGAGAAAACTAAAAAGGCCGTCGCTCTCATTTAAGTTTGTTTACAAGAACATTGAATGGACGTGTGAACATGCGTGTGTTGTGTGATGTTCCACCAGTGCCGTAATTACAGCTTTGTGTTTTTTTTTTTTAGGTAATTCTATCTATATATTTATCCTCTGATGAGGATAAATATATCTCCACAGAACCACTTGGTGCATTATTTAAGTACTTTACATTGCTATTCATACAGTATTTAAGCAGCCATGTAGCATCCTGCTATAAATTAGGAATGCGAAGCCTAAACCAGACTGACTTCTCTGCTTAAAACACTAGCGGGGCATGTAGCATGCATGGCAATATTAAAAGCCTCTGATTCTTTCGTCATTGTGAGAACCCAGAGGTGATGAACTCCAAGACAGATTTAAAACTTGTCTTCAGAAGAGCAACTGTAGTTGCAAAGAAACAAAATGCGCAGTGAGAGCTGATATTAAATTATACAGTTCAGTAACAAAAGCTGGAGTTCATGAACCAATGTTGGAATAACACAGCCATTTTGGAGAGATATTAAAATTAATTGCCTCTCAAACCTAGAATGCATGAATTTATAACCATGGTGTTATTTCATTTTGCTGGGCTTTCTGCTTGTTTTTAATGTCTTTATTTTTCTAGTTTTGTGCTTTAGCAGAAAGAAAGAAGAATCACTTTCTCATGCTATAATCCAAGATTAAAATTACACAAAAATTGTTGTGAGCAGATAAAACTTAAATTGTATCTCAGCGTTTCTCTTTGTCAAAAATAGATGATCAAGTTGCTTTAGAAAGAATCTTGTCTTGAACGGAGGGATCGTTTTCATACCACTTAATCCTCATGTTAAGGAGAACTACCATAAATGCTGTGTCATTGGGCGGGGCCTTTATTTACCTCAACTGTGGAGAGAAGCCGGCCAGTGTAGGAGACAGGCTTTTATTAGAGACAGGTCGTTATTTCTAATTTTGTCGATGGACAAACCCATAACTGCGGAAAAAACACAATGCCACAAGGGAGAAAACCGGTTTTTATTTCGTTCTGCTGACTCTGCCCCCCGGCTATTACTAGATATCAGCTATTATTTTAATATGGGCTTTTAATGGAGAAATTACGCTGTGTTACTTTATTTTTTTGTCTTTGTATGTGTATCTGCACTTGTTCTGCTTACACACTGATCACAAGGCCGTCTCTTTGTTAGATCTGTATGCATGCCTGCCTTTGTATTTATATCTAACCAGTCAATAGATTCAGTTCAGTGTCAACTGGTTCCATTTGAGGTGTCAGCAGCCTCCCCCACCAAGACCCTCGGTACTCCCACACACACACACACACACACACACACACACACACAAGCACGCATGCACGCATGCCCTGCAAAGTGTGGCACAGAGACAAGCATGCTCATCAACCCATATATGCCAAGGCCTTATGCTTTAAATAAACACTGCCATTAACGTCAGCCTATTATCCCATTGATGAATGATAATGGAGATTCCCGCTCAACCTCACACACGCACACGTGCACAACACACACACACACACACACACACACACACATTCTCATTTGGCTGACCAAGGCTGATTATTTTCCAACACTGATGAGGGACTGGAGGCCATTATCATGAACTTTACCAAATGCGGACCTGACAACCAGCTGTCAATCATAGATTTATTTATTTATTTATTTATTTTATTTTTTTTTGCATGATGGTGTGTTTTATGAATCGCTTGCCTGGCATGCAAATAAGGAAATGCCGTAGTAACGCGTCTTTCAAGGCAAATGCTAAAAGATGCCGGTAACAGGCGTTTATGAATGAGGGAACGTGGCTGTGTAGCGATACATTAAATCTGGCACTGTGTTTTATGAATCACTCAGGGGGTGGCAAGGTGCCCAGTTTAATGATTTTAATGACGGAGCGAGAGAGAGAGAGAAAATTTAATGTTTCCACATCAACATTTTTTTAATGAAAGTTTCAAACTTGCTTAGTATTTCCTTTAGCAATATGTATTTAACCCTTTCCTTTTTCTTTCTTTTACTTCCTACTTTGCTGCTTTTACTGACAATAATACATTTCAATTTTAAATGTGAACCTTTAGCAAGTTTGGTAAAAGTAGGTTTGATTTTTTTTTTTTTTTTTTNTTTTTTTTTTTTTTTTTTTGTGTTTGACTCTGTTTCAGTGGTTTTCCATATTCCAAGATCTGTACACAAAGTTAGAAATTAGCCAAACTACATTAGAAAGAGTTTATTTAATTGCCCAGGGTCCATCGATGAGTCTCTGGTCCCTTTTTTTTAACACTCTGGAAGCTGTGAGATGCCACTTGGAAGGCAGCATTTCATTCTTTGAGTTGGTTCTGGTGAGTGAAGTTAGTTTAGTCTCCTGACTAGTCTGTTGGTAAACTCACACAGTCTACAGACCCTCAGGCAGGCTGCAGGCAATGTTAGAGCAGTGTAGCATGGAGAGAAAAGGTTAGAATAATCCCCAAACTCTGCCTGACACTCTGTCGTCTCTTCTCTCTCTGTCCCTGAATGGTTTCGTGACAGGCAAATGTGGTCGTCTCTTTTTACCTCACTCACCGACGTTTTCCTGTCCGCATTGATCTCTCTCTATGGTGTGTGTGTGTGGATTATATCTGATGAATCTGAGAGGATGTGTGATGAAGAGCAGGTCAGAGGTTTGTTGCATGCAGGAGAGCTGACAAAAAATATTTAGCCACATTCCAGAGCTGTGCAGTCAGTCCCTCAGTCGTGTCCCATGTCTGCAGAGGAGACCTTGCTCTTATCCACGACTTCCCTCTTAATTCATGCTGAAACACACACAGGAAGACCCTCTGGCTCAAACACATTTGCAGAAGTAGATGAGAGGACCCATGTGTGTGTGCATGTTTAGCTCTCACAAATAGACATCACCTAAATGTATGTCTGCAGAAATACATTTGCAGGTGTAGTCATGCACACCGTGTCTGTTTTAAATGCTGGGCAGTAGGCCTGTCCAGTAGGTGCTGCTGTGTATTCATACTAGCTCTGTGCACAGAGTGTGCTCAGACACACTAAAAAAAACTCATCTATCCATCATTCCTTCTTCCCCCCCCATTATTTAGCATTACCATCCTTTGTAGAGAGGCCTCTCAAAGTATCTCTTTCTCATTCTTGCTCCAAAAATGCCCACTTCCACAAAACATATAATCTGCTGTCAAGTGTTAAACTCAAGAGCAGATTGTTTTTCTTATCTAAAACATTTTAAATTTAAAGGCTCATGCTGGAGATTGTGCATGTTTGAGCCCAGTATATACAATCCACACATTTTGTTTTTCTTTAAAAAAAAAAAAAAATCCATTTGGTCAATTTTAGGGTTTATTTCAGATTTTGTAAGATTTTTGTTTCATTTTCACTCAGATTGAGACAATTTACATGGAGAAAGAGATAGCTACAACGAAGTGGGCATTTTTCAAGCATGTTTCAAGTCTCTACAAGTTGATTTTATTAGCATATGGGAATGAACTGATGACAGTCTGGAAGGTAGGAAAAACAACTCTGATGTTTACCACTACAATAGTAGGTTTTGGGAACCTGTGTGCATGTGTGATAAACTCTATAAGCCTTAAAGTGTGTGTTGATGCGTTGGTTATGCATGTGTGTATGATTTACACCGAGACTGTGAAATGTAACCATCCAGCATCTTTTTCTCTCTCTCTCTCTCTCTTTCTCTCTCTCTCTCTCTCTCTCTCACACATGNTCCAGCATCTTTTTCTCTCTCTCTCTCTCTCTTTCTCTCTCTCTCTCTCTCTCTCTCACACATGGCTCTCAGCATCTATTAGCATTCAGAAAGTTTCCCCTTCTCACCTTCACACTCATACACACAAACATGTGGAGACGGGCAGAGAATGAGAAAGACAAAAAATAAGTGCTTAACAACTCCAAACAACTTTTCACAACTAAATCCCAAGCACATAACATGGCAGACAAATGTAGTTCCCAAGGACAGTCTGAAAAGGCTGTCAGCAGGGGAGGGGGCTGTAAGAGACAAAGCTGAAAATGTTCTCTAAAGAATTGAAAATCTACCTCTTTGGGGGGAAAAAAATCCAGGCTGTCATTCCCTGATGTTCCACGACAAAGTTTCTTGTCACGTTGGCCTTTCCTTTCCCCTCTAAATGAGATCTCTCTCTCTCCCTCTCACTTTATTGAGAGTTGTGCAAATCATGTCTGCTCTTATCTCGTTTGAACAGGAGAAGAGGTGGCAGCCATTTTTTTTTTTTTTTTTTTTTTTTTTTTTTTTTTTTTGAAGTTGCCAGGGTTTGTTCAGGTCAGATTAGAATTTGACTGATTTGGACTTCAGAAGGCTGATAGTAATGTCTTCAGAGGGAAGCTCCCAAGAGTTTTGTGCCAGTATTTAATATAGATTGGATTTGACCATTTGTATTCCTGTAGCAGGGCATGTGAGTGAGTGGAGTGGGAGTGGGTGAAGAGCAGAAAAGGCTGCATTTTTACTGCAGTGTGGAGCAACTTTTCCCCAAAAATCTGAGCACGTTCCGGAGTTTACCACTCCGCATTCTGCTCCAGTCCCAAAAGCATGCGCTATACAGCAGCCGACTTCAAGTTTCAATTATTTTGATTTAGTTATGCCAAAAACTAAATGTCATATATACAAAGAAGATGGCGGTAATGAGCAGGGAAGCAAATGTGGGGGAGAAAAAAAAAGATTATCAGTGTTGTTAAGATGAGAAAACATATTATAGCCTATGTGGAGTGATTTTGGAGCATTATATTGGATGGAAGAATGAAATACTACAAAATGCAGCGTGCTCTATCTCTCCCCCCCCCATCTGGTTAATTACCGTACCACTAACATGTTGTCACCCCACCCTGTATGAGCTTCAATGTTAAACATGTCACTTTTAAAGGACCATGCCGTATGTTTAAGCCTCATAAATACTACCCGCATACATGTTACGTTACTGACAACCAATTTCCAAAACATAAAACTTTATTGTAGTTTTTCTTTTATTTTGCCAAATCCAAATCTTTCAAAACCAAATGTTCAGGTGATACACCCACCTTAAAATTCAATTTTTCACCTGCTAACATGTATGTCTGAATGTATACGGGACAGTTGTTTTTAATTTCTCTGTAGCCTGGGACTGTATCCCCTGGTGGAGACATACATTGTCTTTGTGCAGCTCCTGACTGGACAAGTTTTAAAAAAAGTTGCTTCCACAAAAACTTAATAGACATTGTGTTCTCTGTGATGGATTATTTATCCAGCTCATTTTAGTAGCATACTGGAAGGAAGTAAAACCAATGGCAGTCTGGAAAGTAGGAAAAATAACTCTAATATTGACAGCTCCAGTAGTAGATTTCTGGAAATGGTTGTCCGTAACATAATGTGTATGAGGATTGTATATATTCAGCTCAAATATGCAAAATTGCAGTATTGTCCTTTAACATTTGTTAATAGGCAAACTTGTTTTTCTTAATTTATTTCAAATTTTTCCACTTGCTCAGGTCAGATGTGGTGAAATAACTTTTATTTGGGGGGGGATGGGTAAAAAATTGTTCCTTCTATACTCTTCTGCACCTCCTTTTGTCCATGTCTACAACAGTTTCAGGGTGGACAACTTTCTGCACTACTGGCTGTGAATGTATTAATTCTCGATTAGAGTTCACGCGCTCGCCTTCTCCGATTTGCTCCATGGACTGAGAAATCACTTTCTCAATGAGAATAATTGAACACGGGCAGGGGGGTGCCAGCTCATTACCCACAAATCACAGGGAGTAGGGGCACCTTAGTTGAAGACGATAATGACTTCAGGGAATAAAAACGGGTCCGCCAGCGTGGAGCCAAGCCAGTGTGGGCAGCAGAGAACAAAGCAGGAAGTGGAAGACACACACACTCTTAACATGATTTAAAGTGACATTGTTTTGCACATATCGCCCGTGCGTTTTAAGGTAAATTGGTTTGCATTTCTCAGTTTTGGGTGGAGGTGAAAGGCAGCAGCAAGTGTTTTGAAGTACTCAGACAAGGTGTTGCTTTTGTGAAACAGAAGCAATGTCAAAACTGAGCCAATCACACCCAGGCCCAAGGCTTTTCTCACTGTTTTATAGGAAGTAAATCTGCTTCGACAGAAACTCCTGCATCACTTTGTCAGGAAAGTTTCATGCATTTGGGACAAGAAGCCCACTTCCTTAAACAATCATTGTCTGTGTCATTCCATCAACACCAGAACCCAACTCCGAAACCAGGTCAAGAGATAAAACGGACTAATAAGAGTATCTTCTTCCACACCTACAAGGATAAACAGCTAAAAAGTGTTTATGTCCCTATTGCCTGCTCGACACTGAAGCACAAGATAGACTTTTGTGATTGACATTGTCCAATTTCCCACAGCGAGAAGTAATTCACTCCTATTTACTTGATTTCTTTCTCCTCTCTCACCCTCTCTGTCCCTCTCTGCTTCTTTCTTCTTTTTTTATGTGCACATTTCCACTCTCTGCAGAGTGCCAAATGAGTCCACTCTGACACAATGAGGTCCATTGTCACAATAGGCTTTTCTCACTGTTTTATAGGTCCCATTAGGGGGCCAATGCTTTTAAGTTGCTGTAGGAATGTAATAAGGCCCCGGCTGACAGTAAACATCCACATATCGGGGCCGCAGAGAAACACGAGACAGACCGCTTCACCATCTTGGCCAAAGAGACCCATTTCATTTGCATCGCTCGGAGAACAAAAGTGGTCACAGTTGGATGTGGATGGAGAGGAATGAGGCGGTTTTATTTCAGAGCTGAAGAAATGGAGGAAGAGATGGTGTTGAAAGAGAGAGAAAGTGAGTAGGAAAGGGATGGTCTGTCCATTTCTGTTATTCCCACACTGATGCAGCCAGAGAAGTGGGCTACTTTGTGACGGCATCCTTGGGTTGTCAAAATCTGTTGATGATGGTTTTTACATTGTTTTCTTATGAAACGTTAAGGTTTGACAAAACACATCCTGTATCCCTCTAATTTGATCCAGAATACAATCTAATTGAACTCAGAAAATCATCTTTTTGCTATTAAACTAACTAGCATGATAAATTTTGTTTAAATCAGCCCATTAGCATTTATTTTATAGGCTAAAAAACTTATTCTGGATCCAGATTATAATCCGGATCACCTCTAAAATTTAATCCCTTCTTCCTCTTGGCATTATCTATCTGGCCCCCAAATTTAATCCAAATTCACCCATAACTTTTTGAGGTATCCTGCTAAAAAACAAACGCTTGGGATCTCATAACCTTCTTGGCAGAGGCCAGACCAGTCAGGCAACAAGCACTGAGCTAATAAAGTCTATGGAAGGGTAATCCATTAATCCAAGTGCAGGAGAATAGAGCGACAGTTCATTCAAACGGGCTGGAACGCTCAAAGTGAATCCAGAGACAAGGTTGGTGAAGAATGGAAAGGGCTAATTTAAGTAGAGGCTGATGAGGGGAAATGGGAAACAGGCAGGTGAGGAAATCAGGTGATGCAGGTAGCAGCGGGAAGAATTCCGACGGTGATGGCTGGTGGGCAGAACGGGGATTGACATTCTCAGAAATGACAGTAAAGTTAGACCAGATTGTGATAAGACTCAGATATAATAAATGTGCAAACTAAACTTCAGGATGTCACCGTGACAGATATGTGTGAGAGCTTACGTCACATGTGCATGCAGTGTAGTTTACATGTTGCTAGATGACAATCAGCAACACACGTAATGACAGTCGAACTTCTTTCCTTCTTTGTTGTTTGATGTAACGCTGTTGATTTTTTTTTTTTTGTGCTCTTTTCTCATCATCGATTGCATCATTCAGTCAGCAGACAAATCACATCAGACGTGTTGTCAGTAAAGTTATTTTAAGCAGCACACGGCACTTTCCTTTGATTATATTGATATCTTGTCAGATCCTGGTTGCACTCGGTGCCACATAATGCTCAATAACAAAATTTTTTTTTTTTTTTTTTTTAAATGTAGCAGCATTGAAATAATGTCAAGGATGCTCCAGTTTTTTTTTTTAATGATTTTTAACTCAAACAGTCTCCCCAATCATTTAATTTCCTTTTCTCTCCATCCATCCTTTCTCTTGTCTGCCTTTGTTTCCTCATCCCTAGTGACCACACACACACACACACACACACACACGCATGCACACACTCACGCACACACACACACACACGTCACCTCTTCAAGTCCAGTGATTGCCATGGCTGTGCCAGAGTCTTCAGGGACTTCCCTTCATTATTGGCCCTCTGCAGGCCCCTGATCTCCACACCGTGCTCTTCATTTAGCCTGGCTGAGAGCAAGGACTCAGCCAAATGGCTTTCTGTCTGCCCCTTATCCGAGAATTTCAGCTTCCAATTAAAACTAAATGGAATGACCCCACCACCACCACCACCTCCGCCGCCAACCTGCTGCTCCCGTAGTGCTACTCATGAACCCCTCACCCCCCCACCTGCACAAACAAAGGATTTGTGTGGAATGAACGGTTCATAATAACTTGCTGAGATGTGTACCAGAGCTTTGTTTTCCACTTAATTATTCATAGTTCAACATCATTCCCTCTTCTTTCCCTCTTTTTTTTTTTTTTTNTTTTTTTTTTTTTTTACTTCATTCCATCCATTCTTATGTTCAGTATTGAAGTTTGATGTCATAGCATGCTCAAGCAAATGCAAGATTACTGAAGATTCAGAATGAGATTGTTGTGATGGAGGTTGTGGGGATCCTAAGTGATCCAAAAAAAAAAAAAAAANAAAAAAAAAAAAAAAAAGGCTGATTAGTGTTCTGCTTGGTCTCTGTAGCAAGATAAGAAAAAAATCCTTGTGATTTCAGTTTTTTTTTAAACTTTTATTTGCACTATTAAAAAACCTATCCACAAGTTCTATTAAGTAATATACAGTCCTACAATCAAAACTCTTTTAACATTCCTTGGATGTATATGGATCCAACCACACCCATTTCTGCCTGACTAGATTTTTCCACCATTATGAAGTTTTTCCAAAACAGTTTTTTTGTATCCCCTCCTACAGTTTTAGCTCAGTCATCACCAAATTATGAATGTGACATCTCTGGACCAAACTGGAAAAAAGTTACGGTTTGGTTTTATGATATTCTTTACCATTTTGCTGCAATTGGCTGCCAAACTATGGGCATGGCTCATTTTACAAAATGTGCTGTATCTCATGAATGCATAACTGTATTATAGCCAGATTTGGTGGACATGTTCACTAAAGACTTCTGAAAAAAATGAATCATCAATTGACTTGATGGGGGCGCTATAACACCCACAGTAAACTTTCACCTGTAACTTCTGAACTATCTCTGTTCCTTGGAATAACATGCATCTATCCATGTAAGCCACTGTCATTACCAACTAATAGCTTTCTATCTAACCTTTTTGAATTTTTTTAACGATTTTGATTGAAGCATTTTTATCCCAAAAACTGTAAAAGCTACAGCAACGAAACTGTAGGGGGGGAAACTGCAGAAACTGCAGAAACAGTTTCGTTGCAGAAACTGCAACGAAACTGTGGGGGGGGGGGNAGGGGCATAAAAAAAACTTACACAGATTGGCCTGAAGGTAGCAGTGTAATAAGCACATTTACATTTTGGCTTATAACTATTGAATTGTTTTGGTTCATAACTTACTAAAGTTGTGGGCCTTGGGTTCCAGGTCATGTCAGGTTGCTTAGACCCTGTTAAATTTGCTTGCAAATCTAGTTATTTTTTAATTTTTTAAAAGAATTTAATTAATTACAGGCCTGATCGGATCCATGGGTGCTCTCATTAAAATTCAAACAGCCACTATTATTTCAGCGAGGGCAACATTCACTCACTCACTGACCTTCACAGTTTGAAAAATGGATTAAACATTGTGGGCAGTAAAAATCAGACTGTCCTCCCACTTAACAGCTCAAAATGATGATTAATCTGTGAAAAGCACCACAGAGCTCCTTTTAATGCATGGGTAAAGACACAGGATTCAGCTGGGGCATCTGCTTAGCAGGGCTATATAATCAAACCTGGAATTATTTTATGAGAATCACCTAGGCATCTAAGCCAGGTGCCTAAAAAAAGTCATAATATCAATTATGTAGTATCTTTTATTCATCGGAAACTCTAAGGGTAAAATTCATAAAACACAGCGCCAAATTTAATGTGTCGATAATGGCAAATAGCGTCATGCAGGCATTTTTCCTCATCCATCATCCATAATCTTTTAGCATTTGCCTTGAAAGAGGTGGTTTTCGTCTTTGCATGTTGGATAAGTGATTGATAAAACACACTGACATGTAGAAATTAAAACCTGTTTGTCTGATGGTAAATTAGATAAATTAGAACAGTATGAAATCTGAGTGACATTTTAAACTGTATTTGCCTCACATGTTAGTGATCGATAAATTTGATATTTAAACCTGCCCAGTTGATCAGTGTGTATTTAAATGATGAGTTTTGGTCTGACCTTGCGCACATTCTTGTGGCAATGCATCTCCCTCAAGCATCAACCCCAGCGCTCCTCGTTCGACTTGCGCACACATACAGACACCCACACCATACCTGTCAACATTGAGCTTTGAAAATAAGGGAGATTTTCTGGGACCCCATACCCCCCCCCCCCCNCCTCACCATTCCACTTGAGTCCCTCTCATTGAAAGCTTTGCTAATGTGATGGTATTATGTTTGTTTATTGCTCCCACGAGAAACTGTTTCCATCACCTTTGGTTCCGCTTAGCTTCAGGTGTCCCCTTGCAAGCGTGGCCCACTTGAAATACCTCCACACTCCACAGGGGGGCGCGCAACAAAATGAGCAAAACAACTTGATTGGGCCAATTACAATTCTGTACAACTGTCAAATTATGGGAGATTTGTGGGAAAAATTATCTAATGGGAGCACAGCGGGAGAGAGGGTGAAAATGCGGGAGAAACCCTGGAAAAATGGGAGTGTTGACAGGTATGACGCGCACACACACACACACACACACACACATACACACACACCACCTTCCGACACGTTGACTCCTGCGTGGATGCTGTTGCAGCTTTCTCTACAACTCTCTTAAAATGTGGAGCTCTAAAGCAGAGAATTTCGGTTTGTTTTGATGATTTCACCATGTCAACTTTGCTTTGACACCAAGGGAAGATTTATAAATCACGGCTCTTAAATATGAAGCTGCTCATTAACACGCCGATCTTCATCGGCTTTTACCTGACACACACCTACACACAGCATGTTGGCAATGGGGCAACGACGCACTGATTAAGTACAGGACGCTTGATGAATAAGCTTAAATTATCATGGCACTTACTTAGCAAGATGTTGTGCAGTTTCCATGATTTAAAAAAAAAAAAATGAATTCCACCCTAAATCTCCTTTAGACATCCCTTTGAAGTGGTATTCTACTGTAAAAGACTGTTTCAGTGCAGTGGAGACCTTTGAATGCTCATACTGTATTCCAACAAGATGATCCACAGAGCACGCAAGACTAAGAAGTGTTCTGGACAAAAGCCGGTGCCAATAATTCAATTCTCAGTAATTTCTACCCCTTTGAACCTCCGGTTCTCCGGCATAGAAGCTGTCTGCTCCGGTTGTGGTTGTTATTGATGAGGTTTGGAAACGTCTTGGGCCTCTCCGCCTGATTTGGACTTTTGTTATTGACTGGTGATGGATTTAAGCCCTCAAAATTAGCAGGCCTAATTTAATTAAAGTGCCATTTAACGATACAGTGAGCAAAGGCAAAGGCAGCCGTGTCATTGATAGATCAGCCCAGCCCTGATATGAAACAGGCCCTGGCAGATGATGAATTCCACACACAGCAAGTCTCCCACTGACACACACTCAGAGAGAGAGAGAGAGAGAGAGAGAGAGACAAAGACTGTAAAAGAGAGAGACAAAGAGGGAGANTCAGAGAGAGAGAGAGAGAGAGAGAGAGAGACAAAGACTGTAAAAGAGAGAGACAAAGAGGGAGATGGAGTAGAGAGAGAGCCTTTGTTTTTCCAAATGTCAGCCTGCAAACAGTGCTGTCCATCTCTTGTCTCCACCCTCACTGGAGGCCCCCCCCCCCCCCNCCCCCCATGTGGACAAATGCAGCCTCACATCTCTGATCTAATTTGCTTAACAGCATTAAGAACCTGTCTGCCCTCCTAATTTGCTTCAAGCAAATCTGCGTCACAGACCCAAACTTTTATGAACCATTAGCCATGTCTTTCCAAAAACCAAACAGAGAGAGGCATTAAAAGGCAAAAAGATCACAGCGATTAAAGAGAGGTGTTTATATTAGACCTGGTGAGACAATACACCACGTAAATCATGTTTGTTGGCAGAAAAATAGAGAATATAATTGAACATAGTGGCAAATTCGTGCTACAGATAGACTTTGTCTTATCTACAACAGTGTCATTTCTGAAACTATGTTGGCATTCTAATCTAATCTTCTCGTTTTTTCAGCAATTTCAAATATTCTGCTGAACCAAAAAGATAACTTCTCCAAACCTCATGCGGTTTTACTACATCACGTATTTGACTCCCTCTCCTTGTTCTTCAAAAGGAATAGAATATCTAATCTGGAACGTGGCTGCTGGAGCTCACGGGTGCAGTGTGAAATATAAAAGGCAACACATGTCCACATCAGAGGAAAGGCGTCGCCTTAGCTTCCCCTCTTGGCACGCAAACACAGGCATGCTTTAGCATAGCGTCTCTCGCTCTCTCAGGCAAACACATGTACGCAAGTTGAAAGATGGCAGTCACTGGGGTCACATCACTTTCATTCTCTTCCAAATCTGCTGCTTCTAGTCCAACAGGAAGCTTATAGTTGCCAAACCGAATATAACATTCGCCAGTGCAATGAATGCTGAAATGCTCGTATCATTGGCTGAAATCATCACGATCCGTAGTAAAAAAATATATATAAATGGAGAAGATAAGAATTCTACGAAATCTAACAGCCTCTCTGCTGACATTTAAGTACCGTTGATGGATCGAGTGGGCAGAACAACGATGTCATTATGACCCTTTTATCATCTGCTAACCAGTTTAAGTCTTCACTCTGCCTTTTCTAATGTTCAGCATAAATGTAAATAAGTGTCTCATAATCCCAGTTATCATGATGTACAGGCTGTTCTAATAGGGACATGATGGTGATGCAGCCTAACAAGCTAGCACAAAGGGAAGGGTTCAGCATCTTAAAGAGGGTGGGGCCGGGTCAATGGACAACAGTCGCGTCCAATCTAATCATGGAGCCCAATTCGGGGCTAATTTGGCTCTAATGTCAGTTTCCTCGGAGGGAATGATTATGAGGGATAAAAGGCCTTCTGTAAGTTAAAGAAGAACCCACGTATGGTTCATGTCTGACCAGCTGTGACCTAGTCATCCCGCTTTTATTCTCCCAAGATCCATCAGCGGTTGGTGTCGGCTGTAAATCTGCTCAGTTTCGAAGCACAACTCATCTGTTGTTGTTCCTGTTTAGGGAAAAGCTTTTTGTGTCTTGTGATGATGTTTTATTCGTACATTAAAACAGAGAAACTGTGGCTCCAGCTGAGGTGGGAAACTGTTGGTAATAGCTTCTTAACATCACAGGAACCTTAATCGGACTGTTAGGAGTTACTAGCGGCCGCTTGTCTTTGCATGTCAGTGCCATTGTGCAATGTAACAGCACTGTGAAGTCTTGTTTGGGCCTGTCTGTTGTACAGTGAGTTTAATCATGTTAACTCCAGGTAATGAGGGCATAATTATGGCTCCTTAACCTTACGTAAGGGAGTGGAAAAGCTTCCGTCTCTGATTTTTTCCACCTTACAGCTTCGATCACCAGATTCTTTTCACATTCAGCATCATTTACAACCTTTGGGCATTTAATGTTTCTGTACTGGGGTGTATCATCTTTCATAGGTAATGTTCCATTATTTTTAGGTGAATCAGGAGGGAGGGGACACTTTGCAAATATTTCAGCAGCCATTTTGCTAAACGTCCTGGTTAAATTGCTTGTTTCCTTTATGTTTCTACAGTCTACATGCCACTTTGTTCACTTTGGAGCATTTCTATATCCTGTTCTTTGGCCTGCATTGTTCTGCTCAGCACAGACAGCTCATTGTAGGAGAGACTTTGTGACCTTGTCTGTCAGAGAGGCCTGTTCCACACGTTAAGCTGTCACACAGATGTGGACCCCAGCCCTGAAGGAGGGGCGTGGCCAGTAACACACCATTCGTCAGGACCTTTGAACCTGTTCTTGTTAAGCCTGTGGCAACTTGGGACTCAGGAGGGAGAGCACTCACCCCATCTCCCAGCCACTGCATGTTCTCGCCCATGGCTAATGCATGACACAAACTTCAGGCCACATGCACACCCACACACAGAGACACACACTTACACTAGGTATTCTTTAGTAGAGTAGTTGATGGGGGATGACAGCTTATCAACATACACCCTTTTCCTCTATCCTCAAGCCCCCTCCAGTGGGCTCCAGTGTGTGTGTGTGTGTGTGTGTGTGTGTGCACGTGCAGAGTTTTCCCCACTGACAAGGCAGCTGTTACTCCCTTCCAGCCTCCCACTCTCTTCCTTTCTCGTACTCTCCACTCTCGCAAACCTCTCTGCCCATTTGAAGAAAACATGTCTGTGCACTTTTCAGGTCTCTCGGTGTCTCTCCCCACCTCTCTCTCTCTCTTGTGTGTGTGTGTGTGTGTCTCACCTCTATCATCCTCAGTAATCTAATGCTGCAGCTGTCTGATAGCTAGCCCTCTAACCCTCGTTTTTGCTCGCTTCCTTTCAGTGTCAAAGGATTTGGTTGATTTTGGCCATGGATCAGGGCCTCCTTTCCATAATTAACTCAGAAATGGACTCTCAACTCAATCTCATCCCTCCCTGCTGCATAGCAAGGAGATTGGAAGAGAGGATGAGAGGAAGGGATGGAGCAGTACAGGCATGGCAGGGTGAGAGGCAAACAGAGAGAGATGTAGAGAGAACAACCAATAACTGCCACGGAGAGTTGAAAAGCCTTGTTGTTTCTCCACTCCACTGGTTACCAAGGGATCAACAGGGTGCTAAAAGCACTCTGGGGAAGAAGAAATAAAAAGGTTTCGGGGGGAGGGAGAAAGGATTCAGAATGATGGAGACAGAAAGAGAGAGAAAAAGAGATCAACTGGATGTCAGCGCTCTTGGGAAATGGGCGGATATACAATAGGTAGATGTATATTTAGCCTGTGTCTCTTTCTTGGCATTGCTGCTGACATAGTGATAGAAAATAAGTGGGTTGGCATGAATGTAAGATGGATTTTTATTCTGCCTCTGCTCACAAGGTGAACCCTGACCCCTGCAATGCCAGCTCTCCGCTCACACATAATGAGAAAAAAGCTCAGCAGCCATCCTTTAAGCCATCCTTAAAGACGTCACTGCAAACTATGCACATCATACACAGTATCTTAATCAGTCTTAAAGGATCATACCGGTGGGTTTGCATGTTTTAGTCTAATAAATACTCCCTGCATACATGTTACATAAATGCCAACCATTTTCCAAAACATTCAGTTGTATTTTAGTTTTCTCTTTATTCAGCTAAATCCCCCAACTCTTTCAAAATCAAATGTTCAGGTGATACACACACCTTAAAATTCAGTGCCTGCTAACATCTATGCATGATTGTCCAGCAGAAGGCAAGGTCATTTTAATTTCTTTGTAGCCATCTTTTTCTGGGATTATATTCCCTGGTGGAGATGTACATAGTCTTCCTTGAAGCTCTGTGTTGGGTTGGTTAAATTAAGTAGTGTAAACAAAAAAATTGATATAACTTTTGTTTGCTGTGATGTATTATCTATCTGAAACACTTTTCAAGTCTCTACAAGTTGATTTTTTAAGCGTACTGGAAAACCAATGACCATCTGGAAAGTAGGGGAAATTTTATGCAATGGGTGACTCAATCCACAGTGTTTGTGGTCAAAACACTGAGACACAGTAGCACTAATAATAGTGTGAGAAGGGTGTGGCACAACTTCAGATAGACTAGTGCTACAAGTGAACACACCTTTTATCCAAAAAAAAAAAAAAAAAATTGCCAGAGTGATAAAATGATCTACTTCCAAACCATCCTTTCAAAATAATATCAGTTTCTTAAGCAGAGTAGGAAAGAAACTATAACAACAATCTGCTTATTAGCTTTTCTCTTTGTTTAGTAAATTTTGCAGTAATTTCTCTGTCTCCTTTTTTCATTTATTGGCCACCTCACCCCAGTTTCTGTATCTCTTCCTTTTTTCACAGGTGCATTCAGCCTTTTTTACACTATCTGCCTTCAGTGTACCTGAGTAGAATCAGTTCTCTTTTTTTTCCCTTACTATAAGCTTTTTTTTTTCTCCTGTTACATATCGTCATATCGCTCTCATTTTTTCACAAAATAAACACCTTGTTACCAAAATTGAGAGAGATATAATCACACAACAGCCACTGGATACAACCGAAACTAAAAGAAAGGAGATTGTTGCTGAGAACTTTAGTGAAATTATTTAATTTTATTCAGTCGGTGGGAATCGTCTTGCCTCTTCATTCGCTCAGTTGCCCATGGAGACAAAAGACATGGTCCAGTATCATTGTCACCATGTTTTGCTCATTGAAAATTCCTTTGGCTTTCAAATCTCCTTCACTTTATTTTCACTTATCCCTTCTAATATGCTCATATATTTATTGTATTTTAATTTGCCTTGTCTGATTTCACAGGCCTGCCTCATCGTATGCCTCTTTTCTTTATTTATGGGTTGTCACAGGTGGCTAGGTCCTTTGTGCACAGCATATTAAAACCCCAGCCCACTCACCTTGGGGGATTTCATAAAAAGCTTTGTGGGTAACGGGCCCCGCGAGCCGCTGGAAACCTCGGCTGACACGTAATTAAAGGCAGGGGTGACTGATTGACTGACCAATTTTCATACAGGATGGTTAGGAAGGGGAAAGCGACAGGTAGGGCGAGTCGGAGTCTGCGAAGGTAGACTCATTATTAAAATTTCATTCCACCCCACCTCCCCCTGCCTCGTACTCTAATAAATAAATAGTGGACAGTCTCTCCCCATCACCCCAACATGTCGCTGAAGACTTCCTGGCCTCTGAAAAGGATAGAATCCATTTCCATAAGGAAGCCAGAGAGCCACCAGACCTATTTGGATGTGCTTGACATTTTAGAAAAAGAGACAGGAAGAAGGTGAAGGGTGAGACAGCGGGTGTAGAAATAGCAGCGGATACAAAGCATTCATGTCTGGATGCTGACACATGCACACACACACACGCACACACAAACACAAGGAATGGCATCAAATAAAAGACATCTGATATACAGTCAGTGAAACAGTAGAATTAGAACAAGTAGATTTTCTTCTTAATTTATAATGAATACAATGTGATGCCTACTTATCAGTTGATCAACCTTCTCTTCTTTGTGTATCTTGTGTATTTCTGTACCTGTGTGTCACTCCATATGACATACATACACGAGATGGATGCTCCATCGTATATTGAGCGACTCCCAACTTTGAGTGACACGCATCTCGGATTCTCCACTTTGACGCTGCGCTAAAAGTTCAAGCAAATTGAACTTTGATCCATCTGCCGTTGACCTTTCAATGTGCAACCAATGGCAGAATAGTTGTATGTGATGTAACATGTAGGAGAATCTCATAACCACTGTAGAGCAGTTTTCCAAGTTGTACAGCACAAGTTTAAAATCTAACCCTGATCTGGGCAGAAAGGTAAGATTCATGGCAACATTCAGCAGTCAGACAAAGCTGCCAGGTTGATAAATTTGCACATAATCTACAATCATATTGGCTGTGACTCCGGGGGCTTCTTAATGACGCGTTCTGCTACATCAGCACTCTGTTATGTGCGCTGACCAAAGCGCAGGGTATCAGGAGTGTAAGAGAAGAGTGAATGTAGATTGCTCTCTGCAACACGAATACCGTTTATCATGTGAAACTGGCCTTATGATGATGAGCTGAAATTCAGCCCTGTTCTAGAATATAATGCTGTCCTACAGTGTGCCAAATACAGCATGTCGTCACCACACTTTGTACGTCCCCTTCAACCAAGCACAGATAAAGATCATATCCTCCATTAAAGAGATCTGTCTCGTCCGAGAGGCTAGTTAAGCCCTCAGATGTCTGGCTTGTCTGTAAAAGCCACCGCCTCCCAGCCCCGCCACCTAATGGCCCTGAAGGAAATGAAGAGAGAGCAAGAGAAACAAATGACAGTGGGCACGACCTCTTTCTTTCATTCCAAACCTGAGTGCATCACCACACAACCAGGCAGAAGAGCCACGCCCCAGACCAGACCTGATTGATTGAGCAGGAACAATCGATCAGGGCCACTTTGTCACTACTGAGGTTTTTGGCTGGGCAGAGATGCTGCTGCTGCAGCATCAGGGCCCCCGTCTGTTCTGCAATGAAAGTCCCTTTTGATTTAGAAGAGAGATGGTTATTTATTCCTGCAGGTAATTGGATTAAAAGCTGGAGGAGAGATATAGGAAGGAGAGAAGGAGATGCAAGCACAGCCAAACACAGTGTGGGTCTTTCACTTTTCTGCAAGTCACTAAATTATTTTCTTTCTTTCTTTCTTTCTTTCTTTCTTTCTTTCTTTCTTTCTTTCTTTCTTTCTTTCTTTCCAGGAAGAGGAGGAAGAAGAGCAAAGGAAACACGAAAGGAGGAATGAACGGATAGGGCCAGTAGGGAGGGCTGACTCCTCAGTGGCTCATTCGCCTGTGTTAAGTCTACAGTGAGTGGATCCCTACAACCCCCACCACCACCCCACCCCCAATGACCTTTTTAAATGTTTTTATGCATTTCCTCTGTATCAGTGGTTGTTTACGCTCATTTGTCTCGCTGCACCATCGCATCTTTATCTACACAAATTCACCTCCTCCTCCTTCTTCTCCTCCTCCCCTCCTCACACATTTTTCAATTAATTTTTTTTTTCTCTTTTAGCAGCACAATCTGATCTTAATCACTTAATTGGAATCTCCATTTGGGTCCCTAATTGACCTCAGGTCCACAGGCCTCACTTTGTAATGGATGAACAACGCAATCCAGTCTCTGCCTCATGCCTTGCCACCTCCCACCCACACCCCCCATCCCTACATCCCATCACCCACCTGTCATGTTTGACTGTGTCGTCTTTTGTGTGCTGCTTTTCTACATTTTCTATTCATTCCTGTTATTTTTTTATTCATGCATGTCTCCCTCCACCTCCTCCTTGTGTTCCTCCTCTCGACAATCCATCATTGTCCTGCAGAAGCATGCTCAAGCCAGTCGAGGTGTCCAATGAAGGAGGGCCCCTGGGGATCCACGTTGTGCCCTTCAGTTCACAGGATATCAGGTAAAAGAAGTCTCAGTGCAGCTTTATGTACAACAATGCTAACTTAGTTTCATCCCAAAAGGTCTCCTGGATGCTTTTGTTTGAAATCCCATCAGTCTTTCTCGCATTTACTCATCTTAACCTTTATTTACTCTCGAGCCCTCTTTTTACCTCATCCTTTTATTTTTGTGTGAAGTATTTTTTTCTCTTGACTGTGCAGTTTATATTTCTGCCCTGTCTTGAAGGTGACTCAGACTGCTTATTTCAAGCAAAAGGAAGCTGTGTTGATGACAGGGGACAAGAAAAGGAATGCATCACAGTTTATGGTTATTCGAGAAAAAAATAAAAGACCCAATGTAATCAAACTAAAAGCTTGCATGTTCAACAAAACCCTCTATACGCCAAGGCACTGGCACGCCACCAAGGTGAATCTGACTACTCATTGCAGGGAAAAGAAAGCAGGGGAATGAGGAGGAAAGACGAACCAAGGAGACAAAATGAGACGACATTTGAGGGAGACGGTGGTTGTCATTGAAAACTGCTGCGTGTCACTTCTTTGGGATGTTAATCCTATTGCTGTTCATAAGCAAGTGTTTGGTAACTATATTTAGCTTTTAACCTCAAGTGATTGACTCCCTCAGTCACTATGACACATTGATTTATGTCGATTCAGAGGAGTCATGATGAGTCATGCCAAACAAAAGCAACAGTTTGCTGCTATATTCCCCTTAATCAGCCCTGTATTCCAAGCCAAACTGCATCTTGCAGAAATGCTGCAGGGCCACTAAATTTCTTCTCCATCAGTTAAGGTCGACACTAATAGCTATCAGAGCCTTCAATTAACTGCAGACATGATAAGACTGAGCGTCTGGACAGTCGGATGATGCTAATGGCCCGGCCCGGCTCTTTCCTGTGTACCGCATGCTAGGACAGGAGGCATTAGACTCAGCGGGCTGTCATTAGCATCTAGACTGGGACCAGAGGGGTCATCCAGCCAGCAAAACCAGACGAAGAGCAAGGAACTGCAGGCACTGCAACGTCTGCTGCTCTCATTCCGCTTGACTGCACTGACATCGACTTAGGTGCATGCCAAGGAAGACAGCTGCAGCAGATAGACTGTGCCACCCAGCCGACGCTGTACACATGCATACACACCCACATACCTGCAAACATTTGCTGTGAACAGTATGGAGCTATGCGTACATCCTCTCTCTCTCCCTCTCTCTCTCTCTCTCTCTCTCTCTCTCTTTATGAAACACTGAATATGCATCCACATATATGCACCACCCACAGGCATGCAAACAGTCGCACACACATGGACACAGACACAGCGCATATTTATACATGTCCAATTCACACGCTCACACGCACACACACACACACACAGACACACTCACACACAAATGCCTCACAGCTGCATTGTTTGGTTAATGAACTTCCATTCCATGACGAGTTTCAACTGTAAACAAACTGCGGACATAATTGCTGTGCATAAATGAATCCTGATTGGATTATTATTTAATTAAAGGCAGTAGATGAGAGCAGGTGGCCTCCTTCATGCCGTTTCTCAGCACTCTGCCCAGCCGCAAGATGAAATACAGCAGTAGACAGTGCGAATTTTGTTATTTAGTCAGTTTGATTTTGTCTTTACACACTTTTGCTTTCATCTGACACTTAAATGACAATACCGGCGATTTGGCATGTTTGAGCCCAATACATGCCACCGGCGTACACATTGCATTACTGACATCTATTTCCCAAAATATACTACTGGAATCGTGTCAAAGAAATTAAAGTGTCTCACGATTTCTCTCGATTGCAGATCACACTCTTTAATTTCGTATACACGGGAGGTACTGACATGGACGGTTCCATACAGCTTCATGGACAGCCATCCAGCTTCAGATCTCATCTCAGCCTCAGCTCCTATTATTATACTCATAGCTGATTCAAACCCCTCATACGTCAGAGGGTTAGACTAGTAATCTAGTTTAGGCTAGGAGGTATTGTCAGGCATTGTCAGACCTGGAACGACCTGTACCATCTCCAAGGACTGTTGTCACAAAAGCACAGAAGCACACATCCTTCTAGGTCATGACCACTATCCATGACATTGGCTCCCTTCTGGAAATAACATAGACACTGAAGAATAAACATGAGTACAGGAATGTGAGAACATAAACATATAAGGATTAACACACTTGAATATAAATGAACAGCTTGAGTATATATTTTAATATGCAGTAATATGAAAGATAATATACAGTACATTCACTTTAATTCTCACAAGCAGTAAATTTTAGAAGTTTTTTTTTCCTACCTTCCACACTGCCATTCGTTCTAGTTAATTCCAGTATGCTATTAAAATCAACTTATAGAAATGTGAAACATGCTTGAGATACGTAATCCATCACAGCAAATGAGATGTCTTTTACATTTTTTGTCGAAGTATTTTTTTTTTTTTTTACCAGTCCAACACGGAGCTGCACAGAAGACAATATATGTCTCCGTCCTAGGAGAAAATGGCTTTTATCGAGAAATTTAAAACAACCGTTTGTTCTATACTTGGACATACGTGTTAGCAGGTGAATCATTAAATTTTAAGGTGGGCGTATCACCTGAATTTTTGATTTTGAAAGATTATGGGATCTGGCAAATTAACAGGAAAACTAAAATACGGTTTTATGTTTTTGAAACTGATTTTCAGTAACATAACATGTATGCAGCTAGCATTCATTGGGCTTAGACATACAAAATCACCAATACGGTCCTGTAATGAGTTCCATGACTTGGAGTTTTGAGATTGGCCTTTAGATTGTGCTTCAGCTGTTCTGCTTTTCTTTTCCCAAGTAACTGATAAATAACTATAGTCATCACAATAACAGTGCTTTTGCAAAAATCATCATCTTCCTGAAATCTCTATAGGATGCCACTTTATCCCCAGTCATCACAGCCACCCCTTTGAATACTAATCGGGGATCAACTGAAACTCCTTTATGTACTACTGCCTCCAGATCAGAAGTCATTAGGCTTTGTCCGAGCAGCAATCTGCATGCACGATGCTGTGTTTTCAAGCTGACAGCACTTATGGAGATAAAGTGCAATCATGTCCACTTCAACACTGACCACAATTACTCTCTGTCCAACACATTTAAGCTGACATGGCAATGCTGGCTTAGACACCAACAGAGAGGGAAGGGCTTTTTGTGCTCTTTAATTTCAAGTTAGTGTTAAGCCATTTACCCCCATTGAGGAGCTGAGATGAGTCAGTAGTGTGAGTGTGGAGTTTCACATTATGCAGCCAATTAGGGCAATGTTCTGAGAACAGCGGCGTTTGGCTGGAATGCTAAAGAGCTCTGCATATTTTCCCTTTGTTGCTTGTAGTAAACAGGGTCACACTTTGAATTTGCTGAATAGGTCCAGTGAAATTATCGGAAGGAACGGGTTATAATGCAAAACATGCAGCTTACAGTGTGTCCTTGCTGCTGTTAATCTGATGGCAGATGATTGTAGCGAAATTGACGACAGCTTGTACATCTTAGCATAGCATCTTAAAACTTTTTGCTTTGATTTTTCGTCATTATTATGCATTTCTTTAAAGTAATCCTCCAAACTTTCCGACAGCAATCATTAGCACTCATTCAGTTTGCCTGCTACCTCAGGCATCTGGTTTTGCTGCGCGAGCTCACATCAGATCTCTTTGCATGCCGTTATCCTCGAGGATAACGGCATGCAAAACCCAACAGACCTCTGTGATGTGTTTATTTGAGGATGGGTGGAGGGGGAGTTTTAGAAGGTAAAGGTTGTCTTTTGTTAAGGGAATTGCTGAGATGGCAATGCCACGGAGCCGCTTGGCTATTTATTGCAGCGCTGCCAGCTCTCATCTTAAGCTGCAGCAAAAGCAACTGCCACGTTTCTTATGAGGCTATAAGATGATCTCTTAGCTGGTGGTTTGGATTACCTCAGCCAACCTGTGCTGCCATCAGCCCTGCACACAGACAGGCAGGAAAAGTGCAGGATTGAAGGACAGACAGAGGCTTAAAACTCAGCAACACAGTGTTTCTCCAGGCTGCAGGAAAATATGTCTTTCTCAGAAAAGTTTGGCAAGTTAACTGCACATGTACAGTTTGGTGGAGTGGAAATAACTCCACTACTACTTTGTTAGAGTTTCACGTTTGAAACGATATCTGGTGAGACTGACAGTGAAGTCATTTTCTCTCTTTGTGATTGATTATTAATGTTAAAACATATTGTTATGCTAAGCAATCATAGTTATTCAAAGGGCCGCACATAAGCAAAGAGAAACATGCAATGAGCAAGGAATTGCCTTCTTAAATTTTGAGACGTCTGACAGTATTAGATGGTCCACATGGAGACATTTTGCTGAAAATATGGAGACTTCTGCCAGCCAATCAGAATCAGCTATTCACAGCTGATGATCTACAGCACATGTGAACAAGACTTTTAAGTGCTGTCTTTACAGCATGCTTGATATTGGAAGTATTTTGCATAATATCGTGTCTATCATTTCCTCCCTCATGCTTTTCTATTCTATATTTTCATGGACTGCCATTGTATTTTGAATTTAAAAGACCATACCACCCATTTTGCATGTTTGACCCTAATATATTAAATTTTCATACGTAACGTTCCTGACAATCATTTCCCAAAAAATAAAACTGTATTTCAGCTTTCCTTATATTTTGCAAAATCTCTTAATCTTTCAGAATCAAATATTCAAGCGATACACCCACTTAAATTCGATGTTTCACCTGCTAATACTGAAATCTTTTAAATCACCGTTCCAGTAGTATGCTTTGGGAAATGATTGTCAGTAACATAACGTGCATGAAAATTTAATATATTAGGCTCAAGCATGCAAAATGGGTGGTATGGTCCTTTAAAGGATGCAGGTAAGAGGTTACAGCTTGCAGCCTGCTATTTATTTTCCTCATAATCAATTGAGTGTGGTTTGTAATTAAAAAAAAAAAAAAAAAAAAAACTACAACATTATGTGTGACCATTTGCAGAACGCTGGGCTTGCTGGTGAAGCGGCTGGAACCCGGGGGCAAAGCGGACCACGAACGTCTTTTCCAGGAGAACGACTGCATTGTCAAAATTAACATGGCAGACATCCGCAACCTGCGGTTTGAACAGTAAGCTCTCCAACAATTACACTCTGTTATTATGCTAAAATATTTTACCTTTAATCATTGGTTCCCTTTTGTATTCTGTCAACTATCAAACTTCCTGCTTCCATTACCTTTTCAAACAACTTCCTGCTCTTGTCATATACAGTGAATTCTACTCTGATTTTATTTTTCCTTTGCACGCATGAATTCCAAAGTCAGGAAACACACATTACTCTGGGAAACAACTTTGCCGAACCAGGGCAAAATGTCGAAATTATGTGCAATGTCAGTAAATGCTGCTGCTGTTGATAAGATTCTAAACTGCAGGGAGCCATGACACCGACACAACAGCAGAGTAAAATAGAAATGTCACTGATTGGTGGCCTTCCTGTAAATGGTGGAGTTGACCTGCAGTCCTTAACCACCTACACACACCTTCATTTCCTACGGTGAAACGAAGATGTAACGTCACTTATCCGAAGCTGCTCTCTCTCCCCCAAANCTCTCTCTCTCTGCATGCACACGGTGACACTGAGCTATAACGTCTTATCTGTACCCTTGTGTGTGTGTGTGTGCTCGTTGTGCAAGGCTGAGAAATAGATTGCTTCAACTCCCGGCTGGTGGGATCTGGAGGCAGTAAATGGAGGTGGTCTTCTCGGCTGTCTCCCTTATCATCCTCCCCACCACGGGAAGAAATAGCCCAGATTTGGGCTAACGATGGCCCAGCCTCCAGTCACACTGGGCTGGACGTAGTCATCTGAAACCGCTGAGCTTAGAGCCACCCTGCTGGATGACTGACAGAAGCATGAAGTCTGCTGCAAACCAAGATGGCAGCAAAGCCAGAAACCCTCATTCAAAAGTTCAGTGAAAAGTTCACTTTTTCTCAGGAATATTCAAAGTGCATTTCTTAAAACAAGATGTGCCAAAAAAAATCTTATTTCCCAACACGGCAAAGCTTCCCAACATATTGTAAAACTGCAGATTATCAGTTATATGCTAATGTTCATCACTAAGGTATTGGGATTCTTCTTCTTTTTTCTTTTTTTTTTTTTTTTTTNTTTTTTTTTTTTTTTTTTTGCGGTGATGCTATTGTTAATTAGAAAACATGCCAGGTCTCTTCTTCTGTGAAAGAGGCTTAGAAACCAAATCCACAAAGAAGTGATATTTTGTAACCTCTACTCCCTACAGTATCCAAATGTGTGATGTTTGTGATTCCGTGTTAAAATGAGGGGTGGGAAAAAAAAAAAACAACTTTCCTCCCCGCCCGCTCCCCTCGCTCTCATCTTTCTCTTTCTGTCTGATTGTGCGCCGCACAGAGTGACAATTTAAAGTGATAGTCTAAAGCTCCTCGGATTGTTTTGCATGGGTAAATATTTTGAGGTGCCTAATCTAACTGAATGTAATGATGCATTGATGGGGTAATTTATTATTCAATCAGGCCCGCATGGTGGCTGATTACTGGAGTGATGGCACTGTATATGTGCGCGTGAAGACATTTGTGCGCAAACACACATATACACACACACAAAAACGCTCACTCATCAGTCATCACCTCTCAGCATGCTCCTGTGAGTGATTTTTGCAAATTACCATAAGAATAAAGATGGGAGAGACCAATTCCCTCAGAAGTGCCTTAGTGTGGCATGCGCACGTCCCTCTTTGACACCGCTCAAATGAAGCGGTGTCTATTGTGTCGGAAGCAGCTTAGCGGCTGTCAATAAGTTATTTGGATAGAATCAACATGATATTGCCGGGGTAGTAATGGGAGTCTCAAAGCAGGAGGTGGGATTGTTGGAACCCAGACGTGCACCATGCCTCTGGCCCCTCATCCCTCCACGCCGCAGCAAGCCTCACTCCCGGCCAGCCTATCTNGCACCATGCCTCTGGCCCCTCATCCCTCCACGCCGCAGCAAGCCTCACTCCCGGCCAGCCTATCTATATGCTAAGTGTGGCCAGCAAACCAGACTAAACAATTCTTGTGTCTGGGAAAGATGTTGAGCTCTTGTCTCAGCTTATTTGCCCCCAAAACTCACTTGAGACTCAGTGTGTGTTTTGGCTTTTTTTTTTTTTTTTTTTTTTATGTTGTTTGTAAGGAATGAAGTGTGTGTTTGCTTTCTTTGGAACCTCATTGTCTGGAAAGCCTCCCTGATGCATGATTCATCATCTCTCTTCTGATTGTCTAGTCAACTCATGTCCAGTCATATCTCACCGAAGGAAACATGCACGCACGCACACACACACACACACACACACACACACACACACACACACACAATTGCACTGCAGATTAGGGCAGGGCAGTATGGAACAGTGGTGAGATTTGTCAGGTAATTTTGATTAATTTGTGTTTTAAACACACTATATACAAAATATTAATTGTTTTATTGTCATTTTGTGCCATAAATACATTCATTTTGTGTAACTCCATATATTAACCCAACCCTCTATATCATGTAGAATGTTTCACTGACTCATTCACCCTCCTTATCAGTCTTGATGCTGGTAATTTCCAAATAATGTAATTTCTGTCCCCCACTACCAGGCTGTGATTAGCTGTGTGATTAGCCGTGCTAACATCGCCAACTCATTCTATCACCTCACAACATGCTACATACTTTATAGTCTCCCTTATCCTATATCTGCCGCACTATGGTAGAACATTATTGTACTTGTGTTTCTTATCGTGCAAAAGCTAATTCATTTCTGTCCACATGATCTCACTTCATCTCTCTCTCTCTCTCTCTCTCTCTCT